>SJYT01073976.1:6239-23822 GCA_006410635.1 Cephalophus harveyi | reverse complement strand
GGGTTTTCCTGTGGTCATGTATGGATGTGAGAGTTGGACTGTGAAGAAGGCTGATCGCCGAAGAATTGATGTTTTGAACTGTGGTGTTGGAGAAGACTCTTGAGAGTCCCTTGGACTGCAAGGAGATCCAACCTGTCCAATCTGAAGGAGATCAACCCTGGGATTTCTTTGAAAGGAATGATGCTAAAGCTGAAACTCCAGTACTTTGGCCACCTCATGCGAAGAGTTGACTCATTGGAAAAGACTCTGATGCTGGGAGGGATTGGGGGCAGGGGGAAAAGGGGACGACTGAGGATGAGATGGCTGGATGGCATCACGGACTCAATGGACGTGAGTCTGAGTGAACTCCGGGAGATGGTGATGGACAGGGAGGCCTGGCGTGCTGCGATTCATGGGGCCACAAAGAGTCGGACACGACTGAGCGACTGAACTGAACTGAACTGAGGTATTTCCTATGACATTTTGGAGAGAGAATTAGAAAAGCTCTATAATGGTTAGTTTTGTTCCTTTATACCCCTTTATATAGTTTCTTTTCAGACAGTTTAAAATTATATTTTCAGATATACAAAAGTTCAGTATAATTGTGGTAATTGTGCCATTTCTCTCCTTTTCATTCACACCAATGGACTTACCTTGTAGCTCAGCTGGTAAAGAATACACCTGCAGTGCAGGACCTTGGTTCAATCCCTGAGTTGGGAAGATCCCCTGGAGAAGGGAAAAGGTACCCACTCCACTATTCTGGCCAAGAGAATTCAATGGACTGTATAGTCCATGGGGTCACAAAGAGTTGTACACGACTGAGAGACTTTCACTTCTTACATCTATGTATCAAATTCCATACCACACTGATACGTCAGATTAAATTTTCCCATGGTTCATAATAGCCACAGATAACACTTGATTGACTTAATGATTCATAATTATCAACACACATGGCTGTTATATGTTGTTAATAACAGAAAAGTAAATCAGTATACTTTTCTTTGTATACAAGTTTCTATATATATGTATGTAGAGAAACATTTCATTATAGGGGATGGATTACCTAAGTAGGAAGTCAAAAGATACCTGGAGTAACAGGCGAATTTGGCCTTGGAATACAAAACAAAGCAGGTCAAAGGCTAACAGAGTTTTGCCAAGAGAACACACTGGTCATAGCAAACACCCGCTTCCAACAACACAAGAAAAGACTCTACACATGGACATCACCAGATGGTCAGTAACGAAATCTTTGCAGCCAAAGGTGGAGAAGCGCTATAGAGTCAGCAAAAACAAGACCAGGAGCTGACTATGACTCAGATCATGAACTCCTTATTGCCAAATTCAGACTTAAATTGAAGAAAGTAGGCAAAACCACCAGACCATCCAAGTATGACCTAAATCAAATATTTAATGACTACACAGTAGAATTGACAAATACATTCAAGATCTGATAGACAGAGTGCCTGAAGAACTATGGATGGAGGTTTGTGGCACTGTACAGGAGGCAGTGATCAAGACCATCCCCAAGAAAAAGAAATACAAACAGGCAAAATGGTTATCTGAGGAGACCTTACAAATAGCTGTGAAAAGAAGAGAAGTGAAAGGCAAAAGATAAAAGGAAAGATATACCCATTTGAATGCAGAATTCCAAAGAATAGCAAGGAGAGATAAGAAAGCCTTCCTCAATGATCAGTGCAAAGAAAGAGAGGAAAACAACAGAATGGGAAAGACTAGAGATCTCTTCAAGAAAATTAGAGATACCAAGGGAACATTTCATGCAAAGATGGGCACAATAAAGGACAGAAATGGTATGGACCTAACAGAAGCAGAAGATATTAAGAAGAGGTGGCAAGAATACACAGAAGAACTGTACAAAAAAGATCTTCATGAACCAGATAACCATGAGGTGTGATCACTTACCTAGAGCCAGACATCCTGGAATGCAAAGTCAAGTGGGCCTAGGAAACATCACTACAAACAAAATTAGTGGAGGTGATGGAATTCCAGTTGAGCTATTTCAAATCCTGAAAGATGATGCTGTGAAAGTGCTGCACTCAGTATGCCAGCAAATTTGGAAAAGTCAGCAGTGGCCACAGGACTGGAAAAGGTCAGTTTTCATTCCAGTCCCAAAGAAAGGCAATGCCAAAGAATGCTCCAACTACCTCACAACTGCACTCATCGCTCACACTAGCAAAGTAATGCTCAAAATTATCCAAGCCAATCCTCAACAGTACATGAACCATGAACTTCCAGATGTTCAAGCTGGATTTAGAAAAGGCAGAGGAACCAGAGATCAAATTGCCAACATCCACTGAATCATCAACAAAGCAGAGAGTTCCAGAAAAACATCTACTTCTGCTTTATTGACTATACCCAAGCCTTTGAGTGTGTGGTCACAACAAACTATGGAAAATTCTGAAAGAGATGGGAATACCAGACCACCTTACCTGCCTCCTGAGAAATATGTATTCAGGTCAAGAAGCAACAGTTAGAACTGGACATGGAGCAACAGACTGGCTTCAAATAGGGAAAGGAGTACATCAAGTTTGCATATTGTCACTCGGATTATTTAACTTATATGCAGAGTACATCATGCAAAATGTTGGGCTGAATGAATTACAAGCTGGAATCAAGACTGCCAAGAGAAATATCACTAACATCAGATATGCAGATTATACCACCCTTATCGCAGAAAGTGAAGAACTTAAAGAGACTCTTGATGAAAGTGAAAGAGGAGAGTGAAAAATTTGGCTTAAAACTCAACATTCATAAACCTAAGATCATGGAATCCAGTCCCATCTCTTCATGGCAAATAGATAAGAAAACAGTGAGAGACCTTATTTTGGGGGGCTCCAAACTGACTGCAGATGCTGACTACAGCCAGAAAATAAAAAGACTCTTGCTCCTTGGAAGGAAAGCTATGATCAACCTAGATAGCATATTAAAAAGCAGAGACATTGCTTTGCCAACAAAGGTCCATCTAGTCAAAGTTATGGTTTTTCCAGTAGTCAAGTATGAATGTGAGAGTTGGGCCATAAAGAAAGCTGAGTGCTGATGAATTGATGTTTTTGAACTCTAGTGTTGGAGAAGACTCTTGAGAGTCTCTTGGACTGCAAGGAGATCAAACCAGTCAATCCTAAAGGAAATCAGTCCTGAATATTCATTGGAAGAACTGATGCTGAAGCTGAAACTCCAATACTCTGGCTACCTTTTGTGAAGAACTGACTCATTTAAAAAGACCCTGATCCTGGGAAAGATTGAAGGCGGGAGGAGATGGGGATGACAGAGAAACAGATGGTTGGATGGCATCACTGACTCAATGGGCATAAGTTTGAGTAAACTCCAGGAGTTGGTGATGGACAGGGGAGCCTGGCATGCTGCAGTCCATGGGGTCACAAAGAGTTGTACATGACTGAGTAACTGAAGTGAACTGATATATATATATATATATATGTATGCATTTCCTTAACACAAGTTTCTCCTCTAATAGCCAAATGTAGCCATCTGTCCAATTAGCTTACTAAAATCAATAAGAGGAACAGAAATAGAAAAAATTGTTAATATTTATTTGGTTTTGCTCAAAAAAATAGTACAGCAAAATATATGTTTGAGATCTTGGTATTGTGAAAAAAGATGCTTAGCACACTTCACAATTTATATATGGATTCAATGGACATGAGTCTGAGAATACTCCCGGAGATAGGAAGGACAGGGAAGCCTAGCATGCTGCAGTCCATGGGGTCGCAAAGAGACACAACTGAGCAACTGAACAGCAACAGAAAGAAAAATTAAGGAAGATATTTCCCACCTCTTGCAGTACCAAGGAATTTGGGGTAAGATGGAGGAAGAGGGTAACATTTAGAAACTCCAGGGAAAGTACATAGGTGACCAAAAATACCCAGGCAGTTGCAAGGCGAGAGAGTAAACCTCTACAAGTTTGCACATTGACATTTCCAGTCCGGCCTTGGCATCAGAGCTAAAGTAATATTGCAAGGCAGGTAGACAGGTAAAACTGAAACAGTCCTTCTGTCTTTCCATGGCCTATGTGTAAGAGAGAAGTCTTTGCCTATATGGGGAAAGAAAGTTAAACACACACACACACACACACACACAAACTCCCTGCTGCTGCTGCTGCTGCTGCTAAGTCGCTTCAGTCGTGTCCGACTCTGTGCGACCCCACAGATGGCAGCCCATTGGGCTCCGCCATCCCTGGGATTCTCCAGGCAAGAACACTGGAGTGGATTGCCATTTCCTTCTCCAGTGCATGAAAGTGGAAAGTGAAAAGTTAAAATGAAGTCGCTCAGTCATGTCTGACTCAGCGACCCCATGGACTGCAGCCTACCAGGCTCCTCCGTCCATGGGAGTTTCCAGGCAAGAGTACTGGAGTGGGATGCCATTGCCTTCTCCGCACAAACTCCCTAGACCCAGAGAAAAGAAAGATATCTCTTGTGGGGATGTCAAGTTCAAAGACTTTCAGCTGAGCCCTGGTCTTCACCTGGAAGATCATGTTTATTCAAATAGCTAAACACGGTGAGCTGCAGTGCAACAGGAATCCATCAGAGAGGAGACCAACAAAGAGTATCTAAAGAGCAACAGGATGATTAGAGGGCTTCATCTTCTCTGCTGCCAAGTGGATGCCTTCAGCTGTCTTTTCCCTATATACCCCAGCACTTCCTGGCAATGGAGCAAATCTGAAAAGACCAAGTGTTTTTCCTAAGGCATCTAAGAAGAGTTTGGGTTATATAGAAAGTCACTGACATTGTTGACTACAGTGAGATCATAAAATGAAACTGAATTTCCTTCTGTTACCCAGTAGATTATAGTTCTTAGGAAAACCAGAACAACTGCAGACAATTTCAAAACCTATATATTTATTTTGTGTGAGAATTATTACAGTGTGAAGAAATTGGGAGCCCCAGTTTGTTCACTGATTGTCTTGCTGGCAAGTCTTGACTTTTATATGCTTCCACATCTGTCATAATATTACCCAGAGTAAACATTAATGCTTGAATAGCAGAAATACATATATTCTACCAATATCCTTGTGGAGCTTTAGTCTACCAATGGTCCCCAACAAGGGCTAGTACTAGCTTCCTATAAGGTATTGGAAATGTGAGAAAATGTTTTTGCTTTTCACAATGGCTAGGAAGTGCTACACTTAGTGACTGTGAGCCAGGGTTGCTAAATGTCAAACATTGAGAAGCAACATTCTGAACTTAAATAAAGCATTGTCTCACCCAATTGCCAATAGAGCTCCCACTGAGAAATGGAGGCCCTGTAGTAAGAGATGTAGGACAGGCAAATTACAGAAAACAGAACAAGAGAGAGAAATAAATTACAGAAAACTCCTTTACTCAATAATGTACACTACTGCTAACTTTTTATCTGTAAGCAAATGGTTCTCTTAAACTCACTTAAAAACTCTAATGAGTGCTGTGGGGTGTGGTGGTGGTAGTGGCCACAGGGGAGAGAGGTAGAGGTGAGCAGATTATGGAGATGGTGCAGGAGGCAGATTAACTTCCTACCCTGTAAAATAAAACCTCTGGATAAAGATGGTAGCCTTCAGACTTTAGTGAAAACCAGACAGAGTCTTTATAATAGGCTCATATTTCTACATGGCAACAGAATGGTAAAAGTCATTAAGAGTATTTAAAGCTCATCCAGAAATTTCCATACTTTGAGCCAAAATGTATGTAGAAAGACTGTCGAGACCTTTTTATATTTCCTTTTTTAAACCACATGTTTAAAACACATGAAGTAACTCTTCAAAATCTGAGACTGACATTTGCTTCAGAAGCTTCAATGTGACTGACTTCACTCCCTCAATTTCATATGTTCAACTACCAACAATATCAGGGGATGTGAAAAATGACTCAGTTTTATATAACACATTTTGGAGATATGGAATATTCTCTATTATGTCCAACAAATATACATATTTTACTCTCTAATAAATATGAATCCATAAGAAAATTAAAAAGGAGTTTAACCTTACTTTCTCTACCAGCCTTGCCAATCAATTTTAGTAAATTATAAATAGAACAAACACTATACTTATGGAGAAACTAAAAGAAATTTCCTCCTCTGAACTAGGATAAAACAGCCATATGCCTTTAGGTTCTTATTTTCCTTATGGTTTCTCTAATTAGTCTGTAAAATCCTTCACTGACCTTGAACTACATTTTCTTTTTTCTACAAGGTGTTTGGTTGCATATGAAAAACAATTGTATCCACTACAAAAAATAAACACTAACTCATGTAATGAAAACTTTAAAGAAACAGAGATGAAAGGAAATAAAAAGGTACATAAAAAGACATTGAATATATTTTGATCCCTGTTTTACATTTCCTCCTTGTTTGTGTGTTTATGCAGGATCTCAGAGAACATTAATAAGTACGTGCATTCTCCCTGCACAGAAAGGTAGGAAATAGAAGGCAAGACCAACTGGCTTGGAAGTCAGCTTAGTGACACATGTGGGTTCTAATCAATTCAACTTTTGTCACACAACTTGCTTTTAAACTCATTTGAACTGAAAAGTAATCTCCAGAATTGTATTAACAAAATTGACTAAAAGAAGAAGCAACTTCTCAGCATGGAGGTATTTGCCTTGTTTTGGTCACTTAAAGGCCTTCCCTGGTAGCTCAGTCGATAAAGAGTATGCCTGAAATGTGGGAGAGCCGGGTTCCATCCCTGGGAGTGGAAGATCCCCTGGAGAAGTAAATGGCAACTCACTCCAGTATTGTTGCCTGGAGAGTTCCATTGACAGAGGAGCTTGGTGGGCTACAGTCCATGGGGTCACAAAGAGTCGGACACCAATGACTGAGTGACTAACATTTGGTCTCTTAATATTAAAACATCTACAAAAAGTCTCTCTCTCTCTCCGTTTCTCTTTCCCTCTTTCTCCCTCTCTTTCTCTCCCTCTCTTTCTCTCTCTCTCTCTCACACACACACACACAACACAAAACCACTTTGTCCTTTCCACTTAGATGATATAAGATCCTTTGATTATTCCAAAGACAAATATTAAAAAAAAAAAAACTGTGGCCAGTCCTTATTTAGTGTTCACATTATATAACTACTCTAAAAACATAAAAGGCAGGCTTTCATCCAGAAAAGCAAAATCAATCAAATTTATTAACTTTTGTTTCTTAACATTTCATCTTTGAGAAAAGAACATGTTAAAATAAAACTTATCTCTTAACAAAGAGTGTTGATATATGAGAACTTTGATCAACAGTGTTTCCTGCTGGAAATTTAAGGCTTAGAAAATTCAAAAATGTTTATGAAGCCAAAACATGTATTAATATATTATCATTAGTCTTTATCAAATGAACTAAGAAGTGATTTAATGATTAGAGACTAAAGAAATGTTATTTTTATTTCCGTGACTCTTTGTTTCAGCAACTTAGTCTGTGCATTAAACTAAAGAGGGAAAATTTTTTATTCTCTCCCAAATAACAGTTTACAGTTGAGCTATAGACAGGAAATGGGTGAATTCTTTTTAATCTAGGAACAATTCCATTTGCCACTGTCTGCATAATTTAGGCGGAGGAATTTAGATATGTCATACGACTAATATCCCATTACCTGGGATTCAGTCAAATGCTCACACCTAGCTATAAGGAAAGCTAGAAAGAATAGCGTTGAGCAAAGCACCCATGTGGCCACATAAAATTAGATAGTCAGTTACTGAAAGGAAGAAAGCAAGTTTGGATAGTAGAGCCAGACATCCTGGAAAGCAGGGAGCAATAACATCCTCTGACAAAACAAGGATTGCTTCTGTGATTGCCTCCAGAAACTTGGAGTCTAGGGTAAGAGAGACTTGCTTTTTATTGCATCCATTTGTATTTTCATATTGCATCTCTATTATTTACCATAGTTTCAGTTTGATTCCATGTGCAATTTTCTTTCCTTAATTCACTTAAAAAAATTTGGTCTTAAAAATAATTTAAAAGAGACTTTTAAAGAGTTAAAGTAAATAGAAACATGTAGTGGGTTTTTCCAAAGAGTTCTACATTCTTAACACTAGTTGAACCATGATCTTTGATGCTAAAATATACAAATGTACAGGTATGTATGTGCTTTAAGACTATTCATGCATTTTTAAGCTTTTTTAGTAAAACAGTTTAGAGCACAGTCTGGAGCCAAGCTGCCAGGTTCAAAAACCTGGTGGTATGGCTATACCACCCATTAGCTCTGTGACCTAAAGCAAGTTACTTAAACATTTAGTCAGTCTAGCTTCCTCATCTGTGAAAAGGTTTAATAGTATTCATTATTATTATTATTAATTATCATTTATTGAGATGTTACAGCAAGCACAGATATTTGTCTGCCCAATTACTGCTTTTTCCTTCCTTATTTACTCATAACCTCAATTTTATCCTATATGTCAAAGTTATGCAATTGAAAATATTAACCTTTTTGCTACTCTTAGTTTTAAGCTGTTCTGGCCAATAACACAAAGGTAGAAGTCACTAGATAGGCCAGTCGTTACATTATTGTTATTTATCTTGAAGCTAAAATATAATATTTCTTAAAATTGTAAGTATTGGAAACCAGCTACCATAGTGCTAGAATAAGTTCTCTGGCTCCTCTATATTTGTTGTACTGATTTTAAATTCAGATTGTGGCTTGTAAACATGAGACACTTTTCCTAAGATCTGGTGATTGTGTCTATATTCTGTTCAGTTCAGTTCAGTCACTCAGGTGTGTCTGACTCTTTGCAACCCTATGCCTGCAGCACACCAGGCTTCCCTGTCCATCACCAACTTCTGGGGCTTACTCAAACTCATGTCCATTGAGTCAGTGATGCCATCCAACCATCTCATTCTCTGTTGTCCCCATCTCCTCCTGCCTTCAATCTTTCCCAGCATCAGGGTCTTTTCTAGTGAGTCTGTTCTTTGCATAAGTGGCCAAAGTACTGGAGTTTCAGCTTCAGCATCAGTCTTTCCAATGAATATTCAGGACTGATTTCCTTTAGGATGGACTGGCTTGATCCCCTTGCAGTCCAAGGGACTCTCAAGAATCTTCCCCAACACCACAGTTCAAAAACATCAATACTTCAACGCTCAGCTTTCTTTATAGTTCAATTCTCACATCCATACTTGACTACTGGAAAAACCATAGCCTTGACTAGATGGACCTTTGCTGGCAAAGTAATGTCTCTGCTTTTTAATATGCTGTCTAGGTTGGTCATAGCTTTTCTCCCAAGGAACAAGAGTCTTTTAATTTCATAGTTGCAATTACCATCTGCAGCCATTTTGGTGCCCAAAAAATAGTCTGTCACTGTTTCCCCATCTGCTATGATCTTAGTTTTCTGAATGTTGAGCTTTAAGCCAACTTTTTCACTCTCCACTTTCACTTACATCAAGAGGCTCTTTAGTTCTTCTTCGCTTTCTGCCATAAGGGTGGTGTCATCTGCATATCTGAGGTTATTCATATTTCTCCTGGCAATCTTGATTCCAGCTTGTGCTTCATCCAGCCAGGCATGTCACATTATGTATTCTGCATATAAGTTAAATAAGCACAGTGACAGTATACAGCCTTGATGATTCCTTTCCCAATTTGGAACCAGTCTTTTGTTCCATGTCCAGTTGTAACTGTTGCTTCTTGACCTGCATACATATTTCTCAGGAGGCAGGTCAGGTGGTCTGGTATTCCCATCTCTTTCAGAATTTTCCATAGTTTGTTGTGATCCACACACTCAAGGCTTCAGTGTACTCAATAAAGCAGAAGTAGATGTTTTTCTGGAACGCTCTTCATTTTTTGATGATCCAATGGATGTTGGCAATTTGATCTCTTGTTCCTCTGCATTTTCTATATCCAGGTCAAATATCTAGAAGTTCACAGTTCACATACTGTTGAAACCTGGTTTGGAGAATTTTGAGCATTACTTTGCTTGTGTGTGAGATGAGTGCAATTGTGCAGAAGTATGAGTATTCTTTGGCAATGCCTTTCTTTGGGATTGGAATGAAAACTGACATTTTCCAGTCCTGTGGCCACCACTGAGTTTTCTAAATTTGCTGGCATACTGAGTGCCACACTTTCACAGCATAATCTTTTAGGATTTGAAATAGCTCAACTGGAATTCCATCACCTCTACTAGCTTTGTTTGTAGTGATGTTTCCTAGGCCCACTTAACTTCACGTTCCAGGATGTCTGGCTCTAGGTGAGTGATCACACCATTGTGGTTATCTGGTTAATGAAGATCTTTTTTGTATAGTTCTTATGTGTATTCTTGCCACTTCTTCTTAATATCTTCTGCTTCTGTTAGGTCCATACCATTTCTGTCCTTTATTGTGCCCATCTCTGCATGAAATGTCCCCTTGGTATCTCTTATCTTCTTGAAGAGATCTTCAAGATCTCTTCCCCATTCTATTGTTTTCCTCTATTTCTTTGCATTGATCACTGAGGAAGGCTTTCTTATCTCTCCTTGTTATTTGCCTTTTGCTTCTCTTCTTTTCACAGCTGTTTGTAAGGCCTCCTTAGACAACCATTTTGCCGGTTGTTGGCATTTCTTTTTCTTGGGGATGGTTTTGATCACTGCCTCCTGTACAATGCCATGAACCTCCGTCCATAGTTCTTCAGTCACTCTGTCTATCAGATCTAATCCCTTGAATCTGTTTTTCACTTCCACTGTATAATTGTAAGGGATTTGATTTAGGTCATACTTGGATGGTCTGCACAGAGCACGGGCAGCTGCGACAGCATGCAGAGAGCTGGCGAGAGGAGCTACCCCACGTCCGAGGTCAGGGGTGGCAGCCAAGAGGAGCTACCCTTCATCCGAGGTCAGGGGCGGCGGCCGAGAGTGCCAGACTGCGACAGCGCAGAAGCAGCCAAGAGGACCTACCCCCACCTGAGGCCAAGGGCAGAGGCCGGGAGGAGCGACCCCATGTCCAAGGAGTGGTGGCTGTGCGGGTGCTGGAGGGCCTAGAGGAGCTATTCCATGTTCAAGGTCAGGAGGGGCGTCGGTGAGGAGATACCCCTCAAGGTAAGAGAAACCTAGGTAAGATGGTAGGTGTTGCGAGAGGGCAGACACACTGAAACCATAATCACAGAAAACTAGTCAATCTAATCACATGGACCACAGCCTTGTCTAACTCAATGACACTAAGCCACGCCCTATGGGGCCACCCAAGATGGGCAGGCATGATGGAGAGGTCTGACACAATGTGGTCCACTGGAGAAGGGAATGGCAAACCACTTCAGTATTCTTGCCTTGAGAATCCCATGAACAGCATGAAAAGGCAAAATGATAGGATACTGAAAGAGGAACTCCCCAGGTCTTGGAAGTAAGGAATAGACTGAAAGGACTAGTCTGATAGAGTGCCTGATGAAATATGGAATGAGGTTCGTGACATTGTACAGGAGACAGGGATCAAGACCATCCCCATGGAAAAGAAATGCAAAAAAGCAAAATGGCTGTCTGAGGAGGCCTTACAAAGAGCTGTGAAAAGAAGAGAGGCGAAAAGGAAAGGAGAAAAGGAAAGATATAAGCATCTGAATGCAGAGTTCCAAAGAATAGCAAGAAGAGATAAGAAAGCCTTCCTCAACGATCAATGCAAAGAAAGAGAGGAAAACAACAGAATGGGAAAGAGTAAAGATCTGTTCAAGCAAATTAGAGATACCAAGGGAACATTTCATGCAAAGATGGGCTCGATAAAGGACAGAAATAGTATGGACCTAACAGAAGCAGAAGATATTAAGAAGAGGTGGGGCAAGGATACACAGAAGAACTATACAAAAAAAATCTTCACGACCCAGATAATCACGATGGTGTGATCACTCACCTAGAGGCAGACATCCTGGAATGTGAAGTCAAGTGGGCCTTAGAAAGTCCACTGTCACTACGAACAAAGCTAGTGGAGGTGATGGAATTCCAGTTGAGCTATTTCAAATCCTGAAAGATGATGCTGTGAAAGTGATGCACTCAATATGCCAGCAAACTTGGAAAACTCAGCAGTGGCCACAGGACTGGAAAAGGTCAGTTTTCATTCCAATCCCAAAGAAAGGCAATGCCAAAGAATGCTCAAACTACTGCACAATTGCACTCATCTCATATGCTAGTAAAGTAATGCTCAAAATTCTCCAAATCAGGCTTCAGCAATACATGAACCGTGAACTTCCTGATGTTCAAGCTGGTTTTAGAAAAGGCAGAGGAACCAGAGATCAAATTGCCAATATCCGCTGGATCATGGTAAAAGCAAGAGAGTTCCAGAAAAACATCTATTTCTGCTTTCTTGACTATGCCAAAGCCTTTGACTGTGGACCACTATAAACTGTGGAAATTTCTGAAAGAGATGGGAATATCAGACCACCTGACCTGCCTCTTGAGAAATCTGTATGCAGGTCAGGAAGCTACAGTTAAAACTGGACATGAAACAACAGACTGGTTTCAAATAGGAAAAAGAGTATGTCGAGACTGTATATTGTCAAAGATAAGATGTCCCTAAGAGTGTGCATTTATCTCTGAGCTTTCTATTTTGTTCCATTGATCTATATTTCTTTCTTTGTTCCATTACCATACTGTCTTGATGACTGTGGCTTTGTAGTAGAGCCTGAAGTCAGGCAGGTTGATTCCTCCAGTTCCATTCTTCTTTCTCAAGATTGCTTTGGCTATTGAGGTGTTTTATATTTCCATAGAAACTGTGAAATTATTTGTTCTAGCTCTGTGAAAAATACTATTCATATCTTGATAGGGATTGCATTGAATCTATAGATTGCTTTGGGTGAAGGTGAAGGTGAAGTCGCTCAGTCGTGTCCGACTCTTTGCGACCCTGTGGACTGTAACCTACTAGGCTTCTCCATCCATGGGATTCCCCAGGCAAGAATACTGGAGTGGATTGCCATTTCCTTCTCCAGGGGATCTTCCCGACCCAGGGATCGAACCCGGGTCTCCCGCATTGGAGGCAGATGCTTTAACCTCTGAGCCACCAGGGAAGCAGTATACTCATTTTCACTAAATTGATTCTTCTGATCCATGAACATGGTATATTTCTCCATCTATTAGTGTCCTCTTTGATTTCTTTCACCAGTGTTCATTATGTCTTAAGAACTTCTATCCATCCAGACTCTCAAGCCTTTGGTCTGAATCATACCACAGGTTTTTCTGGCTTTCCAGGTCACAGAAGGCAGATCCTGGGACTTACTGGTCCCCATAATCACATGAGAGCCAATTACTATAATAAAACACCTCATATCCACATCTATGTTTATCCTATTGGTCCTGTTTTACACCTATATTATAGACTATCACTTATCATGACTGTCATATCAGTCAGAATAGGGTAGTTTATGTTGAATCAAAAAGAAACTCCCAAATCTCAGTGGATAAAAGCTATAGATTTTCATTTCTTATCAACACTAAATCTACCAAAATTAAACTAGAGACCTTGCTCATTTTGTGATCTAGACTAATAAAGCTCTAACTGTAGGGTTTTGTGACAGACAGCAAAGAAAGCTTTGAAGGGAATCAAACTGATGGTAAAATGCTTGACTGCAAAATAGCAAAATCACTACACATTAATCAGCCAGGACTGGACACATGTGTGTGTGCTCAGTTGTGTCCGACTCTGTGATTCAAAGGACTGAAGCCTGCCAGGCTCCTCTGTCCATGAAATTTTCCAGGCAACAATACTGGAGTGGGTTGCCATTTCCTAATCCAGGGGATCTTTTCGATCTGGGGATCAAACCCACGTCTCATGAGTCTCCTCTGTTAGTAGGTTGATTCTTTACCACCAAACCACCTGGGAAATCCCACTGGATATGTAGTCCTACCTAATAATAGGATGCAAAGAAGTTCAATCCTGCCATGAAATCAGCTTAAAAAACTTGGTTAACAGTTGGTAATGATGACCACACCACTGTTTTTCTTTCTTTTTTTTTTTTTAATGGCTGTATCAGTGATTTTTAAGTAAAGGGTTTTATATATATATATATATATAAATGCTTGGGGGAAAAAAGACTGAAATTAAGTAAAATAAAGAGAAATATTAACAAGATACTTTATGGTGAAATTATGCATAGTTAACATGTTTTATATACTTCTCTTTATATGTTATTTTATATATTTCTCTATGTCTTCTCCATTAAATATTTTATTAGCCAGGATTCTTTGTAAGGAATAGAAAAAACCCTCAAAATGAGACTGATTGAAATAATAAGGAAGTTGCTCAAAAACTGGAAGCAGTCATCAAGGGATGTTAGAATTCCAAAATGCAAGGCATCTAGAGTTTATCCCAATTTGTTGTTCATATGCATGGTTGTGCATGCATGGTTCAGATGCATGGCTGCGCATGGCTCCCTTCCCCTATTGTCACCTCATAGTTCAAGATGTTTGTCAGTCATTATCCATTTTGAAGCAGAAAAGAAGGGGAGCAGATCCTCCCTTTAAGGATCTTCCTCATAGATTAAGTTTGATACTTCTGCTAAAACGACATTTAACTACCTTAATTGGGAAGTTCAAAAATAAAGCATTTAGTCTAGATAAACATATACCAATCAATACCAGATCTCTTATCTCTAACATCAATCTCTTTTTCTAGTCTTTCACCCACACTGAGTTTGGGATATCTTTCTCAAATGGCTTATTTTCAGTGGTTTAGAAAATAGTCCAAAATCATTATCTTTGTATACATTCTTATTATCCTCCTTGTCTTGTCTAGTGATGTGACTATATATATACTAAAACTGTAATTCAGGAAAAATAGAATGTCCTTTATTTTCAATAAAAGCATTAATCTGCTTTGGCATTCCCTTGCACTAATACTAAAAATACATATTTTAAGATTTAATAAATTAGTGTAACATAGTTTAAATCAGTCTTTTTCAGAGAAATATTAAGATAATTTACAATCCATAGTCCAAAATGGACTTGCATGAAGAGAGACTATATACCACCATGGAGAGGTATAGGAGTGTTGGATCCTAAAACTGACTTTTTTTGCTGTCTATTTCACCTAGTATTTGGGCATTGATTTCTGTCCCTCTAATATCCACTGGAGTGTCTACAGCTGGTATAAATCATCAGTCTTGATCTTGGCATTGACAACACCAGATAATCGCTCCCAAGGCACACAGCCACCTTCTCTGTTGACTAGGTCCTCACCTTACATCTAGCTGGCACTATAGATCCTCTGAAGCCAGGCAGTTATCTCAATTTAATCCATTTAATCCTATATCCTCTTTGAAAATGGCTTATATTATAATTCTACTTTCAGACCTTCTAGAATTTTAAATTTATAAAGAGAAGCTTTGGAATGTACAAATCCCTTTCTCATTCATCAAATCTTAGTTTAGAAGGCCATAGTGTCACTAGGAACTTGAGAAAATTGGCTTTAAATCTCAGAGCTAAATAATGAGTTATTTACTTTGGGCATCATGTTCTTAATATATTGCATGGAGAAAGTACAATATGCAACTATTTAAGGAGAAATAAATATAAATCATTTTAATAATTTAGAAATATTGCCCCACTATATTCATCTCATACCATAGCTCCTACATATAATAAATACATCTAGTATTTTTGATCATTTATTCTGTGCCAAGCACTGCTTTTTAAGTTCTTCATAAGTAACAATTTAAATCTCCCAACAATCATGATTATTATCACTCCTATTTTGCAGGTGAGGAGACTGAAGCACAGATAAATTAGCTACCCAAGTTTGCACAGGCAATGTTCAGAGCCAGTCTGGCTCCAGAGTATGTAATACCACACTGCTTTCCACTAAAATATGTTCCATAAAGATAAATACTATCTAAAGGCTGCTGTGTTCTAAATTTAAATGTATAGCCTTAAAATTTCCCCCAAACTTCAGACTGAAATATTAAGTATCTCCTTAATTTTTACTTGGATCTAATAGTCATCTCAAAAAACAGCATATCTTAAATCAAACACAGTTTCCCCTTGGTATCTGCCTGTGGTTCCAGGATCCCTGCAGATACCAAAATTTGCAGATGTTCAAGTCTTTTATATAAAATGGTATAGTATTTGCATATAACATACATATCTTCCCCAAAACTTTAGATTATCTCTAGATTACTTATAAAGCCTAATACAATGTAAATGCTATGTAAGTAGTTGCATGCACATAGCAAAATCAAGCTTTGCTTTTTGGAACTTCCTGGAATTTTTTTTCCCAAATATTCTTTGATCTGAGGTTGGTTTAATCCACAGGTGTGGAATCTGCAGATATGGAGACTGTGCCTGGTTTCTATGTGCCACCCCCTCCTGCTCACACCTGTTGCTCCTACTATCACTATCATTTTAGTAAACAGTTTCACGATTTTTCCAATTGCTCACACTGAAACAATGGGATCTCTCTTGATTTTTCTCACACTCCATGTCCAGTCTATCAGGAAATCCTGTTGGGTCTATCTTCAAAATATATCCAGAGTCCAACCACTTCTCAATACCTCTGCTGCTACCACCTGACCTAACACACCATCAGCACTTTCCCGGGTTGCTGAAAAAACCTCACATCTCAACTCTGTTTCCACTCTGCACCTATAGTCTATTCTCAACATAGCAGCCAGAATAATCATTTAAAACACATAATTCAGATCAACTCTCTTTTGCTTAAAACCTTCTGATAGACTTGCATATCACTGAGAATAAAAGCAAAAATCCTTACAATTGATTGTAACCAGGCCCCATTGCTCTTAATCTCACCTAATTTTCTGCCATTCTCCTCTTCATTCAATCAGCACCTCATTCGTCACCCCTTTCCTCATTCAGCTGTAGACCCCTTGGCTTCCTTGCTCAAATGCACTGAGTATGTTTCTGTTTCTGAGTTACTTTACTTGTTCTTCCCTGGGTCTAAGAAGCTCTTCCCAAATATCTGCTATCTTCCTTTTATCTTTCAGATATGTATCTTGGATAATGTCACTTTATCCAAGAGGTCTTCCTTATCACTTTATATGACATAGCAACTCATCCCACCCCTTCCATGCTTCAATACTTTCTATTCTCTCTTTCTCTGCTTTGTTTTTTGTCAGCCTACTTATTACCATCTAATATATCATATTTGTTCATTGTGGTCCTCTTTACTCGAGAATTTAAGCAGGAAATATATCTGTCTTGAATACAGCCATAGCTAAAAGACTAAAATTGACCTAGTACATGACAACTATTCAAAAAATATTTGCTAAATAAATTAATGATGGACACAGTTATAGAGACTACTTAGAATTCCACATATGAGTTTTATATTCCTTTGTCTTTATGTATTCTATTCCATCTGCCAATACCGTTTTGCACTTCTTTCACTTAGTTAACTCCTGCTTATACTTCAAAACTCACTTTAAGAATTACCTTCTCCAAGAAATTTTGCCCATACCTAGAGAATATATATCAGTTCACTTCAGTCGCTCAGTCGTGTCCGACTCTTTGCGACCCCATGAATCGCAGCACGCCAGGCCTCCCTGTTCATCACCATCTCTCGGAGTTCACTCAGACTCACATCCATCGAGTCAGTGATGCCATCCAGCCATCTCATCCTCGGTCGTCCCCTTCTCCTCCTGCCCCCAATCCCTCCCAGCATCAGAGTCTTTTCCAATGAGTCAACTCTTCGCATGAGGTGGCCAAAGTACTGGAGTTT
>SJYT01073975.1:60713-107461 GCA_006410635.1 Cephalophus harveyi | reverse complement strand
ATGCTAAAGCTGAAACTCCAGTACTTTGGCCACCTCATGCGAAGAGTTGACTCATTGGAAAAGACTCTGATGCTGGGAGGGATTGGGGGCAGGAGGAGAAGGGGACGACAGAGGATGAGATGGCTGGATGGCATCATGGACTCAATGGACGTGAGTCTGAGTGAACTCCGAGAGATGGTGATGAACAGGGAGGCCTGGCGTGCTGCAGTTCATGGGGTCGCAAAGAGTTGGACATGACTGAGCGACTGAACTGAACCGAACTGAACTGAACCCTTCATTACAGAAGATACTATAGTAAATCTGGGTATGAACTGTAGAGTCTAAAAGAGGAAAAAAAAAAGGGAGATGAGGGATGGCGGGTGGGCAGAAGGGCAAGAGAAAATGCTCCTTTTGTGTCTCAAGGAATAAGACGACTGCTATAAGTATTAGAAGGGCATTCATTAAATGTTTTTGAACGCTGTCACTATTCTGTCTTGGAAAACTAGAAAATATTCAGGGACAGGGTGTACTCTGGGGACAAAGAGAGGATGTGGTTAATTCTACTACAGGAAGAAGAGGTCCAGGGAGATTTTTATAGACGTTTTCCATGGACCTTAATGGATGCATGGGATTTGGGGAGGAAGAGAAGTGCAAAAGGACTCTGAAGCCAAAGGGGACAGTTAGAACACAGAGGAAGTTATCACAGAGATGACCCTGTTCCTTGCCACAGTGAGCTCTTGTATCTTGCAGCAGAGGGCAAGGTACAGTGTAATGTAACAGCCCTGGTTTAGTTAAATCAGTCTAGTTGGAGTCCTATCTGTGTCATGCATCAGTTGTGCGAGTTGGTGGCAAGGTGCTGAATCATTGTGTGTCTCCACACCTCCCTCCCTCATCAGAAAAAGAGAAAATGAACCTATTCTCAGGCTGCCACGTTGCACAACTGCAAGTGATATCATTCACCTTATGCCCACAGACTCTATCTGTCTTAGGTGGGTTGGAAGATTAAACAAGACAATACATATATAACAGTTATATATGTACATTATCCGTGCTCAATAAACATTTGCTACTGTTAATCAGGCAGATACAATTTTAAAGAATGAGTCCATTTGAAATCTCTTATTTATAAAGGTTTATATACCTATATCCTAGTTAATCAATCTATATGTTCCTGAGATTACTTTAAATACAATGCAAAATGTGCTTTTCTTAGTTTACTGGCCTTTAAAATGTACTGTGAAAAAGCAGCTGAAGACCAAAGCAAAACCAAAACAAATCCCTCTAAGAGGTTTTGAATGAGCATTTTTTTTTTGTCTTCAATCTTTGTTCTTTTGATTCATGCCAAATGCACAAACATCTCAACTATATTGATTTTTATCAATCTGTAATCTGTGGCCACCCAGTGATTCCACTGGGGACTTTTTCTAGTGCAGTTTTGTGACCCTAAAGTTTAAAGAGGTTTATTTTTTCTTCCTTCTTTATATCCAGAAGCAAGGCTGTTTAGAATGAATTAGTTGATTAGAACATCTGACTCAGAAAACGCAACAGCCAAGAATTTGCCTGAAGATTCAGAAACATGGCTGGGGGACGGTGATTATACCAGGCTTCAAATGTCAGCAAACGCTTCAGGGCTGTAGGAAAGAAAATAAACCACATTAAGGTTTAATGACTTTTGTTATAGGAGGGCTTTGGGGTAGCCAGGATGGAATTATTTGCTGAACACATAGTCTTTTTGTTACTTGTCCAAGTGGATTAATTGAAGCCTGTTAACACTCTATCTCATAAAACAGAAAATAGCCATTAGCTACTCACCAGTCCACATGGAGAATCCAGAGTTTGGGACTGCCTTATCAGCACAGTTTGGGATGACTACTCTAGGTAAAGTCAAAAAAGCTGGTAGCTACTTAGTCCCATGTCACAGGTGAGGTTCAGACTCAGAGACTGCAGGTTAGCATGCAGGATGTTTGTGAGGGAGCACCCTGGACCATTCCAGTGGATGGGAGGGATGGTTAAGCTGTGATGTAGATGTGATAGCAGCTTTGGCCAACCCCACTGGGTGGGGGCTCTGGAACAAAATAACCCATCAGAGTCGTTTCATGTTAGGCTGACATGGCTGAAATGTCTGGGACTTTATACTTACTAGTCACTGGGTGAGCGGTGACTCAGACGGTAAAGCCTCTGTCTACAATGCAGGAGACCCGGATTCGATCCCTGGGCCGGGAAGATCCCCTGGAGAAGGAAATGGCAATCCACTCCAGTACTATTGCCTGGAAAATCCCACGGACAGAGGAGCCTGGTAGGCTACAGTCCATGGGGTTGCAAAGAGTCGGACACAACGGAACGACTTCACTTTCACTTTCACAGGCTGCCCTCAGAAGGGTGGGACCCCAGGCAGGGTAGCTCTGTAGCAGAGGTCATCCCTGCTGGTTGGGGCTGCCTCCCACCAGAACCGCCAGCAGCTGGGCAATAAGCCCTGTCCTTATCTCCCCCTCCACCTCCATGGTGTGTTATAACATACGTGAACCAACCAGTTCCCAGAAGCCTGACTGGACGTAGAGAGGCCTCACCCACTCCCTTTCTCCGTTGTACCCACAAAGTAAAAGACTCAAGTAATTCACTGTCCTCAATTATTTTACACCACTGGGCAGCGCCACTACCCCCAACACAGAAGCACAGTTCTGATAGTAGTTCTATGAGGCAGGTTCCATTTCTCTCAGGCAAGAATTTGAAGGATGCTTCAAGCCCTGATCCCTCCACCAAGCTCCAGACCCACAGATACAAAAAAGTTCTTTGGCAGTCCTAGTGGGTCATCCCACAGATACCTCAGCATCAATGGGCTCAAATCTAAACCCATTTTTTATTATATTTGCTTTAGGATATTTCTGTACAACCACCAACCTTTATTCTTGTAAAATTTTTAACCTGAATTTAACTATGTGTAAGTGTACAATTCAGTGGCATTCTGTCCATTCACATCCTGTGTAACCATCGCACTATCTATGCCCAGACTATTTCTTCTTCCCCAACATAAACTCTATACCCATTAATAATTGCTCCCCGTTCCTGCCTCTCCTCCAGCCCTGTAGCCTGTATTTTACGTTGTGTCTGAATTTGCCAATTTATGTAGTTGGTATAAGTGGAATCATACCTTTGTCTTCCTTCCTTCACTGAGCGTCTGGCTTACGTCACTAAGCATAATGTTTTCAAGGTCCATCCACATTACAGCATACATCAAAATTCCATACCTTTTTATGGCTTAATAGTGTTCCAGGGTATGTATACAGCATACTATTTTTGTCCATTTATCCTTATTATTTTCAATGATACTGCGCTCACCTCATAAATTTCCCTCCCTCAACAGCTTCTGATCCTTTATTCCCTTTCTGTGTTCTCTTTCTGTGTTGATAACGATCTTGTTGATCGTTGTTGATTGTTTTGTTGAAAACAAAAGATGCTCCTTGGATATATTCGTTGCCTTTATTCATTCACTCTCATGCATGCATGCTCAGTCACTCAGCCTTGTCTGACTCTTTGGACCCCATGGACTGTAGCCTGCTAGATGCCACTGTCCTTGGGGTTTTCCCAGGCAAAAATACTGGAGTGGATTGCCATTTCCTCCTCCAGGGAATCTTCCCAACCCAGGGATCAAAACTTCACCTCCTACATTAGCAGGTGGATTCTTTACTGCTAAGCCGCCTGGAAATCCCACTCTCCCTCCCTGACCCTGTCCATTTTTGGCTACATCATTGCACCCAATTCATAGTGACATTCATGTCCTTAGGATGACATCTGTCTACGTCTCCTAGCTGATCAGCTTTATTCTCCTACACACCGGATGCTTCAGCCACACTAAGTGCCTCAGTTTAAGCATAACTTTCTAGCTTTGTGCTGTTTCTTCTGCTTGGAAATAGTATTCATTCCATTTTCCACATGGAAATTTCTGTTCACCCTTCAAAATCCAAGTCTGTAAATCCCTTCCTACCCACTCTACCAAGAATTTGTTACTCTTTTCTCTGTTTTCCTGAAGTATTTTGTTCCTACCGCTCATCTCTGTCCTATTGCAAGGGACTGCAGTAACTTACTTACTTGCCTGCATTATTGTTATGAATAGATTGACCTCTGTTGGGACTGAAGATATTTTGCCCATTTATTCCACATGCCCAGAACCCAGAGTCGCATTCCCAAAGAGTCCTGCATACATGAGTAGTGCAAGGGGGAGAGGCCTGAAGGTGGGGGGCAGAACTCTGGGTTCAAAGGCCAGCACAGCTACTGAGTGTCAGGCCTCAGCCACATCACTGTGAAGTTGCTTCTTCATCTGTAAATAATTCAACATCCCAGAGTGGGATTGAGAACCAAATGAGACGATTGATATGAAAGTGCTCTTGCCTAAAAACACTTTCATATCAATAGTTGAGGGGGTTTTTTCTTTTCTGGAAAATGACCTATTTTATTAGTCTCTATGTGGGGCTTCCCAGGTGGTTCAAGTGGTAAAGAATCCACCTGCCAATACAGGAGATGCAGGTTTGATCCCTGGGTCGGGAAGGTCCCCTGGAGGAGAAAATGTTAACCCACTCCAGTATTCTTGCTGGGATTAATCCCATGGACAGAGAAGCCTGGTGGCCTACAGTCTGTGGGGTCAAAAAGAGATGACTGAAGCAATTGAGCATGCGTGTGTTAGTCCTTTTGTACTGCCCATCCCAGATAAATGTGAAGTTCTACAGGATATTCCCCGTTTTGTGAATTATTTCTTTAAGAATAGATCACAAATAGTGGGGGTGGTGGGGTAACTTTAACATAAATGATTTATGTGACGCTGTCACAAATTATGTGACATGCTTGATGTAAATAGTGGAAATTCAGGGATGCAAAGTTTAGGCAGCAGAAGAAAGCACTTGCTTATCACCGGTGTCATCTGACGACGGTCGCTCTGTTTTCGGGGGGGGTTGGGGGGTAGTCAATTTCTCTTTATTGGGGGTGTGCAAGCAGATGCTAATGGCATCCCCAACTCGATGGACATGAGTTTGAGCAAGCTCCGGGAGTTGGTGATGGACAGGAAGGTCTGGCGTGCTACAGTCCATGGGGTCACAAAGAGTCGGACACAACTGAGTGACTGAACTGACTGAATGAAGCAGATGCTGGCTAAACTTGCCTGTCAGGGAGGCTGTCTGAGATTCATTGACCTTGACTGAAGAGGCTGGGAGGGCTAAGCTAGCTGACTCCTGAGGTTCCTTCCCATTCTAGACGTATATTATTTTAAACTTTACGTATGAACTATATTGAGAGATGGACCCAGGCTTTTGCATTCTATTCAGAGGAAGATATAATGGTGCTTTTCCTTTCCTCTTTAAGTGAAAGTTGTAAATTTTATATAAGATCACAGTAAAAAGTCTGATATTTCTACTTTATGAGTCCTGGCGAAAGCTGAGATTTGATCTTGAAATATGAAAGTAAACTGTAATTACCTAAGTTTAAGCCTCTAGGATTTATATTTATCTGATAGACTTTAAAGTTCTCCCAACTTATCACCCTGGAGAAAAGGAGAAATTACAATCATCTTACTTAGGGCTGGAAGTCTAGAGAGACGCTCGCTCTAGGTTAATGGAAAACTGACACTGTTTTGCCTGGGCTTCTGGCAGTTCCCACCCAGGGACATAGTTAAGAGTTTCACATATTGAGTGCTTTTGGGATCTGAACTATATTGCAAATCACTCAAAGAATAGCTTCTTCATGGTGTTTTTTAGAACACCTGCTTGTTTTTAAACATCTTCCTTTCACCACCCAAAGCTGCTTCTTAATGTTATTATTGCTCATGGCAATCACATTTCAGTTCTCCGAAAACTACTTGTCGGTTTTTCTCTTTGTGCTGTTTCTATTCAAGTGAAGGTACATGACTTGTTTCCCAGGATGCTCTCTACTACCGCTCACCCCTCCACTCCCTCCGCCCTCCCCGCCCCGAGGAGACAACTGTGAAGTCAAATTAGAAGCATACAGTGTCAGCATTAGAAGGCTCCCAAGATTTCATCTCAGTGAATTCAAACCCTTGCACCTCCCTTATTAAAGATGAAAAAGCTGGGGTATGGAGCATCCCAAAGCAAGTAGCAAAATTAAGCCAGGATGTGAGGACCTTCAAGTCCCTAAGACTCTCTTAGTTTGACCTCCTCAGAAATAGAACAAAGCCACGTGCAAGCAGTTCATTTAGGAGGTGATCCCGGGAAACAGAGCAGGGCTCTGGAATAAGGTGGAATAAGACAGGAAGGGAAGGCAGCTCTTTAGGATGTTGTAATGAGCACCTTAACTCTGTGGGCAACCTGGGCTCAATCCCCCTGAGAGCCTCAGGAGATGGTTTAGAACACGCCTCCGAGCTGGCCCACTGGAGGGGGTCAAGGAACCCGTGGTTCCACAGTGACCCACCAGCTCTTGTTTCTCATTGGCTGAAGGGTGGTTAACTCCCCAGCACTTCCAGCCTGTTCTATGGAGGGGGCTGAGTATTTTTCTGCAGCTGGAGGAAGTTCTCAGCAGAGTTTTAGTCTTTCAGTGGGAGTCACCCAGCAATCATGCATAGGGGATTTGGGTGTGGCAGTGACATCCCCTGCTGCAGCGGCCAAATGCTCATTCCCTCCTGCCCTGGCCAATAAACTTTAACTGCCTTAGAGGTAAGAGGCTGAAACAAAACATGACTTATAAGGGGAAATTAAATGTACAGGGTTGGTATTTGCAAATGAACAAGCATTATCCTTATTTTACAGAACCCACCATGCACTTTTCCACGTTACCAACTTTGCGCATACTATCCCTCTATCTTGTATGAACTGCTAGGAAACTCCTATTCATCCTACAAAATCCAGTTCCAATAAGAACTGTCTATTACGTCCTTTGTTGATTCCTCAGGCAGAATTAACTGCTCTCTTGCTTTGCTCTAACAGCATGTCCTGCCTTCGTCGCACTTGCTACTAATGGTAGTAATAATAGCTACTGTTTATTGACTAATTTTGCTCCAGGCCCTGTTTTAAGTAATTTATGTGAATTAACTCATTTAAAACTTCCAAAAACTCAGTGAAGTAGCTGCAATTGCCATCTGCATTTTGTAGACTGGAAATGAAGACAGAGATTCGCAACTATCCCAATATCTTACAGTTGGCAAGTGGCATAGCTGGGATTTGGTTCAGAAGGTCAGGCTTCCAAGTCCCTACTCTCTTTGGCTGGGGTAGAGAAAGGGGCCCAAGCGCTGAACTCCGGGACTATTTCTGGCAGTTTTGGTAAGGCCTCATGCCAGGCTAGGAAACACTGTCTACAAAGAATCTTAAGCAGGTAAATGAATCAAGATTTGCATTTTACAAAGGTCACTCTCACCATCAGGCACAGGGTGAATCGGAGAAGGAGAGACTGAGAAGAGATAACAGCGTTCTGACTGGTGCAATAATCCAGGTATGATGAAGTCCCAAGTTCAGCAGGGCTCCTCCCCGCTGGACTAACCCCCCTTACCTCCCCAACCACTCCCCAACACTGTGGGGCTTCTACTCCTAGATGTGTGGAGGTCCTGCACAAATGCACCAGGCCAAGGGCCATGTGTGGGCAGAGATAATGCAGTTTGGGCTCTGGCCACACCTGTGAGCCCTGGTGAGGAGCCTCAGATACAAGAAGGAAGGGTGCCTTTTGCTTGCTTGCAGCACAGAGAAGCCATGTGGTATAGCAGCGGTTCTGCCCAGTTTTCCCTCTAATCCAGACATTTTAAACTACTTTCCCTTTCCTAATTATGTCACGATGTTCCCCACCTCTATTTTGAATATTTGATTTCCTCTGGTAAGGATGCTCTTTCACTCATTCATTCATTCTTTTACTTAGATTTTTTTAGCACCCAGCATGGACAAAGGAACTTCCTAGGTGATGGGGATTTTACAATCTAGGGGACGAGATAAGTGTAAATGTAGTAATTATGTAAATATGTTACTCTGAGACTTTTGTTAAAGGTAAGGTTGGAAGCATGAGACTGCATATTGGATACTGGGGATTCGCCTGCTCTGGGATGCGGGTGGCCAGGTTGAGATGGTGACTGGGATGACATAACTTCCCTTTGGAGGGACATGACTTCCACGTTGAGATGTGAGCAATGAGTAGGAATTAACCAGGCACAGAGGGTAGAGAAGGAGAATGAACCACCCTTCCTGCTGTCTGACCATGGTTAACGGTGTGCTTATGAATCTATGGGTTAAAGCACATAGATCTGGAGTTCAGATGAGACTCAGTATAACAAAGGCAGGGGGAACTGAGGAGGAGGTCCTCGAAAGAGAAGAGAGGAGAGGGATCCGTGAGAGAAGCTGCTGGGAGAGGGCGCTGGGGACCACAGCGAGTAGAGGGAGGCTGCACTTGGCGAGACCCATGGGAAGTTCTCAGAGCAGGCTGAAGAGCTCTGAGAAATGGAGATGTTCAATATTTAATTTTAAATTGTGCTTCTGTAGCTTACAGCTCTTTCCCTCCCCAAACCTTCAGTATAACTGGTTGCACATAAATGCCTTATGTAGATGGTTTGAGGGAAATTGGGGGAAACAGCTGAGTGCCCAGAAAGGGTCCTGATGAACAGTAAGGATAGCAGAGACATGGGAGGCGACACAGAGCGGGAAAAGGCTGATGGGCACAGAAATGTAGAGGCAGCCCCTACAAGAGGTATTCATGTGCACAGACATATCGAAGCCCTCAAAACAAGAATTTTGTTTCTATTCAACTATGATGAGTGATTAACATAAAGTGATGATCGAAGTCAGCATTAAAATGGATCCCATGAGTAGGGACAGCCTAGACAGAAGACAAAAGAAGGAAGGGACGTTCTCGTGGGTGTCTCTGGCAATGGAACAGGGCCGTGGTTTCATGCTAAACATCTGAGACTCAGTGTAAACTCCAACTGAAGTAGATTCTTCCCCACCCCCAGCTCCCCAGCTCCCCAGCCAGCCAGGACTTTGTAGAGTTACCATCCAACATTTACTGTTACTAATGCAACGCCTGTTACTTTCTGGGTGCCAAGTCACTTGGTCCCCGCCCCTTGGAGTGCTGTCTGTTCTGGGAGGCAGATCTCACAATACTGTGATCAGCACTGTCACAGAAGCAGGTCCAGAGGGTGTGGGAGCAGGAATGGGACTCTGATCCAGTTGTGGGCATCAGGCAGCTTCCTGGAGGAGGGACACCCGGGCAAGGTTGTGGCGTTTTCCAGGGTAGATGGATGCCTGGCAGGCAGAGGGAGAGGGCAAAGGCAGAGCTGCAGGGGCTCCCAGGTGGTCTTCGCTGCCCCCCTGCCAGGCTTACTCACAGCACCAAGCAGCCGGTCTTCCTCGCTCTTGTCTGCAACAAGTCCTGTTTCTCCAGCTGGCCTCCAAGTCCCTCAAGGGCTGGAGACTTGGTGCATGTTTGGATGTGAGAGTAGGAAGCCGGGAGATCTGAGTGTACTAAGAAGAGCTCCCCGCCCCAATGCCAGCTGCCACCTTGCTTACCCTCCTCCTGGTCCCTCACTCCTTCCAGTCTGACAGCCACCACTGCAGAGCTGCCAATGAGAGTATAAGGCCCTCCTGGGGAGGTTCCAGCTGGAAATAGATGAGCAGGGATTTGGAGCCAGAGAGTAAAGTGGGGAGATGGTGGACAAGGAAAGGATAAGGTTGAGCAAAGACACCGGAGGACTTTTGCAGCTTTCTTGCCACTCTTTCTCTTTATCTTCCACTTTTTTGACCTCATGACACATGTAGAGTAAAAGCTCCTGAACAGACTCACCAGAGGAGGGAAAACTGTTTTTGAGGTAGGAGTGAAAGGCTCTGTAGTGGAGAGAGCTGGAGCCCGAGACCCAGTGCAAGTCCTGCTGTGTGTTCTGAGCAGACCAAGCGCCCTCTCTGGGCCTCCTGGCTCCTCTCTTCAGTGTGCAGCCTGGCCGGGTACTCGTCACGGCCTTCTGTAGTCTCAACCTCTGAGGGTTCCGTGTGGACAGCGAGGCGGGAAGAAAACCTGTCTGCAGCCAGCCAGGCCTGGCGGTGCTGAACCTGCCATGGCCGAAGCCAGGCCTGTGGAGTCAGGCGAAGTAGCCCCAGAGGAAGACATTGATGGCCAGCAGCAGCACAGCGTTAATGTTGCAGATGCTCCTCCAGAGCGGCTCCTCCGCGATGCTGGTCAGTTTCTGCTCCAGGGCGGCCTTCTCGGTGGGGCTCAGCGCTTGCTCCGGGGCTCCCGAGAGCCCGCAGAGCCAGCGCCACAGCCACTGTCCCCGGGACCTGCGTGGGGCTGAGGAACAGGAGTCAGAGGGGAGGGAGGCAGGGGAGCCGCAGAGCACAGGTGGGAGAAAGGGGATGATGAGAGCACAGGGCCGGGAGAGAGACGGTGAGAAACCCAGGAAAGGAGCCAGGCGCACAGAGGGGCAGAGGCAGGTCAGCTTAGCCCTGGGTGCTGAGCTAGGGCATCACGCTGAAACCCCAAACTGTTGTATAGCAGATTCATCTCCAGGGGCGGGGGTGTTGGGGGTGAGGGTAATGAAGCTCATCCCAGTTCAGAGCGTCTGAGGACCCAGTGGCTCAGCATTAGGAAGCACACTGCCCTGCGGTATAACCCAGATCCTACACCTGCACTTTCTCGGTAGTGAGGGCAATATTTTGGCTCCCATCTGCCCTACTCGTTTAATATCAGCAGTCATCTGGGAAGAGGAAGGGTGATATTTTGAGGATTCCCTTAGAGACCCCGTTCCTAGTGAGTTCCCAAATGGGGTCTTCGGGGACCCATGACTTGGTGTCTGTCTCCATCGCTCGCCTCCGCCCCGCCTGTATGCCCTCAGCTTACCTCCAGGCAGCTCCCGGCCCTGGCTGGGGTCTTCTGTTCCTCCGGCCCCTGTGGGGCCCTCCCCAGAGGCCGTCTGCGCTGTCCCCGCTGTGCTCTCAGGGGGCTCCTTCTCCAGCTCAGAGCAGGGGCAGTGCCGCGTCCACCAGGTCAGGCGAGCCAGCTGGAGGGAAAGCAAACAGTCTCAGCTCAGGTGCCTTTGGAGGGCAGTCGGGCTGTAAGAAGAGAGGACCCTGTTCCTGGGAGGCCGGCAGAGCCTCATGGAGAACAAAGAAGGAGCTCGCGGCTGGAGGAGGCCAGGCTCTGAGCACCGACTCACCCATCCTTTGAAAACCTGAACTCCTTGCAGCTACTCCACGCAAGCCTCCTGCCAGGGGCCAAAATCTCAGCAGATCAGGCTGGGCCCCTGACCTCCCAGAGCTCACAGACAGGGAGAAGCAAGACTGGGGACAGGCAGACAGGTGCCCTGTAGGGTAAGGGAGTTAGAGAAGACGAGGTTCGGAAATAGACCGACACTTTACAGGAACAGATCACCTTTAATGAGGCGAGAAGAGGCAGCGGTCAGATCAGTGAGCGCTGCACTAACCCAAGAGAAGAGTAAGTACATATAGGCATGTATCTGGAAATCTACTGTCTTAAGGGGGCCTGTTCTTTTCCAAGGTTGTTCAGAGTAGTTATCTCTTAAACGGCTGGGGCAAGGAATTCTGGAGATCAGCTAGAGGCTGGACCGGCTGGGAGCTGGGCGTAATCAACCTTAATGTCCATTTTTTCTTTCCTTCAGGTGAGAGAGTTCTTTGTTTTGCCTAGAATGGTGGGGAGGACCCTGAGGGAAGTTTTAACTCCAGGCTATTTTGAGTCATGTAACTTTCCTTCATGCCCCACATAGCGACTTCTGTGGTCAGGTGGAGGAGCTGACCCTAAATGAAATTGGCCGGCAGTGGAGAGTCACGGAAGACAGAGGCAGAGGAAAGAGGTTGAGTTCTAGGCTTTAGAAAGATCTCCTGGAGTGAACTGACGGGATCCAGCCTACAGCCGGCTGTGCAAGTGAAACGAGAAAAAAGGAGCAGCCAGAGGTCACAGGAGGGGGCAGTGTCAAGGTTAAGGAGTGAGCTCTGCAGGCTATGATGACTGAATAAGCTCACACAAGGAACAACGATACTTAAGGAGCAGGAAGAAAACCCCATGACAATGGCAGAGGGGCAGTCAGCTGGCAAGAAAACAAAATACAGTGAGCAGAAAAGAGGTCTCCAGGATGCAGCATGTGGGCTGTGATATCTGGTTCTTCTCAGAATCCACTTAAGGGGAGGATGAGGAAGTGGCCATTGATTTTCAGTTACAAGGTTGTTGGGCATCTTAGCGTGGGCGATGCCAGAGGGCAGTGGGACACCAGCCAGATGGCAGCGGGATGGGAAGTAGATGAGAGGGAAGCGGAGGCTGGGGATGGAGACCATTCTTCACATAGTTTGCTGCTGAGGCTCAGAGAGCGAGACAACTGTATCTGGAGGAGACCAGGAGCCAGGGAGGAGATTTTTCACTGGGAAGAATTTTGGTGCGGAATGAGACAGCAGACAGTGAGGAAGCTGCAGGATCAAGGAGTGGGCGGAGATCATTTCTGGAGGGAGTCCCCTGGGGAAGTCAACCTCTTGGCTCATCTGTTAAGACGCTGCTTGTTTGTAGGCTTTCATTACACCAAAGGTATACATTGTTTTGTCAACTCTAAAGGTAAGGAGTGTTATTAGTTACTTCCACCCAGTGTTGGTCCCAGTGTGTCAGGGACCAACTTGTGGCATGGGCTCTGTTACAGGCAGAATACTGTTCCCCCAAAATTCACATGCCAAAGTCTTAATCACCCCCTTCTTCACAATGTAACTGTATTTGGAGAGAGGTTCTTTAAGGAGGTGTGTGCCAAGTCCTTTCAATTGTGTCTGACTCTTTGTGACCCTATGGACTGTAGTCCACCAGGCTCCTCTGTCCATGGGATTCTCCAGGCAAGAATACTGGAGTGGGTTGCCATGGCCTCCTTCCGGGGAGTTTTCCGACCCAGGGGTTGAACCCACATCTCTTAGGTCTCTTGCACTGGCAGGTGGGTTCTTTACCACTAACATCGCCTGGGAAGCTCCTCTTTAAAGAAGTGATTAAAGTTAAATGAAGTCTGATGAGTGAACTCCAATCCAATGTGACCGTTGTCCTTAGGAGATTAGGACGCAGGCAGACATAGGAAAAAGCCCACATGAAGACAGAGGGAAGATGCCCATCTATGAGCCAAGGAGAGGGGCCTCGGAGGAAACAAGCCTGCTGACACCTTGACTTCTGGCCTGCAGACCTACGCGAAAATAATTCCTATCATTGAAGCCACTCAGTATGTTGTACTTTGTTATGGCAGCCTGAGCAAACTAATGCCCTTTTGCTCTAAAGAAAACAAAGTTTCAAAAGACTTTGTTTTTTGAAAGGGCATCCGTGTCTCAGTTCAGTTCAGTGGCTCAGTCGTGTCTGACTCTTTGCGACCCCATGAATCGCAGCACATCAGGCCTCCCTGTCATGTCTGGAGACTGGTAAATCCATGAGCATGGGAGCTGTGAGGGTTTCAAGCTGAGCCGTTACTCTGCTAGATTGTTTCTTTTTTCATAGACCAGTTTCTTCAAGGTCCAACTCAAAGTGGCCTTGTCGGACCGCCCTTCCCCTCCCCCAGGGGCGCCTGCCTCTCCTGCTCTCGACTGCTCCCTTTGAGCTGGTCTTTCTGTGCTTTCTCTCAGGAGAATAACTGTTGGCGGTGTTGAGGTCTTCCTTTCCTCCTCTCCCTGCCCCCCACTTCCCATGGACAGTGGCTGGCAGGCACCGCTCATCTTTGTAAGCCCAGGACAGGGCCTGGCCCAGAGTAGGTGCCCACTGAATAATTTTCCAATTGAATGAATTACTTTTCACTTGGGAATTAACAGCACAAGGGCCTCAGCATCCCTAAGACATCTGTGACCACAGCCCAGTAGAGTGAAGATCCGTGGTGGAATTCCAGGCACTGGGGAAGGGGAGCATGGGGGCCTCACTCCAGGCACTCCACTTGCCTTTTCCTCGGGGATGGGAGCTGTGCAGAGGCTGACAGCGATGATGACGACGGCCGTGAGCCCGCAGAGGAGGAGTGCGAAGTAGAGGTAGTGCAAGTCCTTGAGCACGGCCGGCCTGCGGTCCTCCTCCCCGCAGGCTGGGGCTGGGTAGCAGAACTCCAGGATCATGCGCAGAAGCCCCACCACGAGGCCAAACAGGAGGCCCCAGAAGGCTCCCTGCGGAAAGAGGGCGCCCCAGGGGTGGGATCCCGGTGGGAGATCCTCGGAAGCTAAAGCCACAGGTTGTCACGGTGTGTGCAAGCCTGCCTGAGTGAGTTCCCCATGAATGCTGAGGTGCTGCCTGACCCCAAAGACAGGCAGAGTGAAATACTGGAAAGGACATGGGCTCCAGAACCAGACAGACCAGGCTCCACGGAGGAACAATGGCCAAAGCAGTGACTCGACCTCACTCACGAGCAGCGATAAGCAGATTACTAAGGAGAGATGTTGAACGTTCAACTAGAATGGAATCTTTGTAGTCCGTGGGGAAAAGCAGGATCTTCTTCCCCAAATTCCTGTCATAATCAATCAGAATTAGAGCACTTCCTTTTTTCAAGAAAAGCTCAATTTTCATATCTTCTCTGTAGCACTGTTGGGCCCTAACCTACACCTGTTTCCCAGGTATAAGGGTTAGAAGGCTTTTATTTTCAAAATATGAGATGCTGGCCCAGTTTCAAAAATTCTGGAATGGATAGAAACCTCCAGAACTCAACAGAGTCCCAGTGTGCATTCTGGTTATCAGCAGGGGGGCTTGAGCTCTGCAAACAGAAGACCCAGCGGAGGCCTGGCTTAGCTGCCCCACTGAGGGGGCGGGCGGGGTTGGGGGGAGGCTTCCATGGTCTCCTTCATGATGGCCCTGGGCTCTCACATGGTCCCTGTGCAGTCATGCCTGCCACGTTTCTTACCTCCCCCAAGGTGCAACCAATGGATTTGGGGCTCTCTTTTCCAGGCTATCCCAGGGAATGACCAAGGTTACCCTCCTGGTGCCTCCCAGGATCTGTTAGATTTCAGTGCAGCTTCATGAATGGCAGATGTGCACCCCTGTGAGCTCACACTTTGTTTCATCATCCTCTTTGCTGTAAATTTGCTGACATGTAGAACCTTACAGTGTTAGAGATCTTCCTGTCCCCATGGGCTTTTACACACACTGACCCTTCTGTCTGGAACACTCTTTCCTCTCCCATTAATCCTTCAGATCTCAGCTCAGATGTCACTTTGTGACCCCCTCCCAGGCATCCCATAGGTTAGGTGCTCCTGCTTTTTGCTCCCATAGGAGCCATCCTATTTGTGTATCTTTTTTTATTGCTCCCTTGTGTCCATCTCTTTGTGGCCCCATGGACTGTAGCCCGCCAGGCTCCTCTGTTCATGGAATTGTCCCGGCAAGAATACTGGAGCAGGTTGCCATTTCCTTCTTCAGAGACTCTTCCTGACCCAGGGACTGAATCCGCTTCTCTTTCATCTCCTGCATTGGCAGGCAGATTCCTTACTGCTCGCACCATCTGGGAAGCTATCCTACTTTGCTCTTATCACATGTTGAATTATCTCTCCTCCCTCTGGCCCAGTGGTGGTAGACATGAACTCTGTAAACCATGGCATCCCCAGAGCCTCCATAATGGGATTGATGTTTGTTGAGGGAATGAATAAATCTCGACCCGTTGATGTGGATGGGGAGTGGGAAGCCTGGAGAGGGCAGTCAGGTTCTGGACCGAGCAGCTCTCCTGACCCTCTGCTGCTCTGGGAGAGACAGGTGTGCTCTGTACTCACAGGCTCTGTGACCCTCTTGCAGAAGATGGCCAGCAGGAAGAGGGCAGTGATGGGCGGGGCCAGGTAGCTGGTGACAGACTGGATGTAGTCGAAGAGCTGCCCGCTGTTGGAGCTTTGGATGATGGGGATCCAGAGGATGCTGATGACGACCAGGACCACCACAAACACTCTGCAGGAGAGCACAGGGCGCTGTGAGGCGCGCTCAGGGCAGCGCAGCAGGGGGTGAGTGGGCACCAGCAGGGAGAAAGGAGAGGGACGCGTGGTTGCTGAATCAGAGACTGATAGAAGGCCAGGATCACAGACGCAAAGATTACAGAAATTTATATTCGTAAAATCCCAGAACATTAGAATCATACAATCCATATAAAACTCTGGAATTTAAAAATTAGATCCCTTGAAGGGGGTGTGTGGACCACCTGCTTTCAGGAAGAAATCCATACCTTTCCCCTTTACCATGCTGCTGCTGCTGCTAAGTCCCTTCAGTCGTGTCAGACTCTGTGAGACCCCAGAGACGGCAGCCCACCAGGCTCCCGCGTCCCTGGAATTCTTTAGGCAAGAACACTGGAGTGGGTGTTCTTTCCTTCTCCAATGCATGAAAGTGAAAAGTGAAAGTGAATTCGCTCAGTCGTGTCCAACTCTTAGTGACCCCATAGACTGCAGCGCACCAGGCTCCTCCATCCATGGGATTTTCCAGGCAAGGGTACTGGAGTGGGGTGCCATCGCCTTCTCCGCCCTTTACCATACACCTCAGTAAACAGCCTCTGGTTGGAAAACTGTTCAATGTTTTGGGTGCAATAGAGAATATTTCCAGGAGATGGCGCCAAATCCCCACTGATTGCTGTAAAACTTGGCAGGTGGGCAGAGATAAAAGGATTCTGTCCTCTCAACTTTCCCTCCCATTCTCTCTTTCTGGCCCCAGTAGAGCAGTAGCTACTTAATGGCCTTCCTACCATTCACTCCCCTCTCATCCTCCACCATTTGTACAATTTGTCCTGCACTCAGATCCTTCAATGGTCAGTCCCCGGATGTAGAGCTGGGGGTGCACAGATGAATGGGCATTAGGGATCCCTTAGGCAGAAGGCATCGTGATGGAAGAAGGCATCAGGGCAAAGGTAAGGAGATGGACAAGAGTAAGTTATCTAAACTCAAGTACCATCTACCAGAAGGGAGAATGAACATTCAGAAACTTGAGTTATAGAACCTTAAATTATGAAGCAAAGATTTCAGAAAGGTCCTCTTAACTTTATGTAAGCTATAAATCCCCAACCTAGGGAGAAAAAGTAAAATTAGCCACCAAGTTATGTCCTGAAAAGCATAAAATGAGTACCTATGAGATAAGGTTCAAAATTTTCAGCTGAGTGTTTAAAGCTCTGCATCCTTTGGAGACAGACTTTCTATGAACATCTCCATCCACCCACGTCCCTCACTGCATTACCTGTGTTTCTGCCTTTCTCTTTAACTGTGTGCACCCTTGGGACAGGACCATATAAATCACCCCTGCGTCCCCAGCACAAAAGTATAATGCAGGATGCCTGCTGAGAGTGAGTCTGATGGAGTGAATGAGTAGTCTTTCTGGTATCCTGGGGTGGCAGCCAGAGCTGGTCTGGAAGACACTGGGGGTGAGCTGCTTGCTAACTCCTTCCCATCAATATAGTTCAACTTTAATTGATTAAATGCTTTGTCAGCTTCTCTCATTTACCCTCTTGATCAGTTCCAAGATAAAGTTGAACAGGCAGGCAGGGAAGAGACTTTTTTTCTCCTTATCTGGAGGGAGGTAAATGGTCTGGAGTTGGGGAGGAACTTACCTGATGTCAGAGAGAAAGGTGGTATTAGGACCCAGGTGCTCTGGCTGCTGGGGCAGCGTCTAGACCCAGCCACATCTCCTTGGGGTAACCCAGGGCAGGGAGCAGGGGGGAAAGATGTCTGCCTACAGAAAGAGGACCCAGGAAGGATGGGCCTGCGCACCTGCCCACCACCATCAGCTCCTGTTCTGTTGCGTTACTGCGGAAGCGCTGCCACACGTCAATGGCGAACAGGGTGCTGCTGCTGTTGAAGATGGAGGTGAGTGAGCTCATGAGGGCAGCCATGATCACCGCGATCATCAGGCCCCGCAGACCTGGGGAGAGACAAGGTGTCTGTGGACCGCTGGCCCGTGAAAGCTGATCTGCCAGGAGCTATAGAGGCTACCAGCATCCAGCAGAGTCAGGAGCTCAGAGGAGGGGAAGAGATGGTGTTGAATGAGATGCCCATCCAGGAACCCAGGAAACTCATAGAACTAGAGGCTGGTCCCAGCCACCCTCTGCCTCTGCCTTCCTCCGTGGCCATGGCCAAGTCATCTCCCCTCCCTGAGCTCAGTTTCCTCATCTGCACATTAAAGGATGTGGGACCAGGTGACCTTTAAGTTTCTCTACAGCTCGGCCATCTCAGTCTGGGTGTTAAACCTGTAGACACTTGGTTAGTGGGCCCTGGTTGGGAGAAGGGTGATTATTAATTACTGAGTTTTTTTCTGTGTTTTGTACCTTTATCATGGACACTATGGTGCCAAGCTAAAGCCCTAGCCTGGGCAGCAGAAAGCTCTGAGCTTTTTTAATTTTTCATTTTATTTATTTTAATTTGTAATGCAGACTTTAAAGATTAGTTCCCATTTACAGTTACTAAAAAATATTGGTCATATTCCCTGTGTTGTACAATGCATCTCTGAGCCTCTCTTATACCTAGTAATTTGCATATTTCACTTTCCCACCCCAGGTCCCCCGTTCTCAGGAACCGCTAGCTCCTTATCTGTATCTATGGATCTGCTTCTCTTTTGTTATATTCACTAGTTTGTTTTTTTTAGATTCCACATACAAGTGATAATATGCCATGTTTGTCTTTCACTCTCTGACTTATTTCACTGAGTATAATGCCCTCCGAGTTCATCCATGGTGCTATAAATAGCAAAACTTTGTTGTCTCTTATGGCTGAGTAGTATTTCATTTGTGTGTGTCTGTGTGTGTGTGCATACCATCTTTATCCATTCATTTGTTGATGAACATTTAGTTTACCTCCTTATCCTGGCAATTATAACTAGTGCTGCTATGAACAATGGAATGCACGTATCTTTTAGAATAGGTATTGTTGGGTTTTTGGCGTATATACCCAGGAGTGGAACTGCAGGGTCTTATGGTCGTTCTACTTTTAGCTTTTTTGAGAAACGGCCTTACTGTTTGCCACGGTCAGAAGCCATGAGTTTGTTTCCTGATTCTGCAAGTAACTAGCTGTGTGATCTTTGGACCAGTCCTGATCCTTTCTGGGCCTGTTTTACACCTGTAACAAGGGAGGGTGGGGCCTGCTGATATCTGGTCTGTATGATTCTGATAAGGAAGCATCTAGAAACATGACTCTCTGGCCAGATCCACCTTAGTCCTCCTTCCCCTCAGTCCAAATAGTTAACCACCCCCTGCATGCCTCCCTAGAAGGCTCAAGGTGGCCCGAATCTAGGACAGCATCTCCTCTGGGGCCCCTGCTTCTTCTGTTGATTAATGATAAATTCTGGTCTCTAACCAGACACCTCCAAGTTATCCCAGACCTCTTCCTCTACCTTCTTCCCACCTCTCTCATCCAGTCCCTCTGCGTCTGCTCCATCATAGCTGGGCCTCCACTCCACCTCCACTATTTGTTTGATTCATTTCACCTCCACTATTTCTACTGGAGGGAGGGAATAACTCAACTTTCCTCCATAAACCTGCCTTTTTTTCTGTGTCCCCATTCTCAATATTACTATAAACTCAAGACCTGCGAGCCCTCTTTGGATCTCTCTGTCTTTCTTGTCTGTGAAATGCGATCAGTCATCGAGTCTTGCCAATTCTGTCTCACAAATATAAACTAAACCCTTTCTGTCTATCCCTAAAGCCACTGACCCTAGCCAAGCCACCATCACCACCTGGACCACTGGAAATCCCTTAGTAATCATCTCCCTGCGTCCCCCTAAGCTGAACTCTCCATGTAGAGTGATCCTTCTAAAGCACACATCTGATCATATGTGTGTGTGTGTTAGTCCCTCAGTCGTGTCTGACTCTCTGTGACCCCATGGACTGTAGCCCACCAGGCTTCTCTGTCCATGGGATTCTCCAGGCAAGAATACTGGAGCGGGTTGCCATTTCCTTCTCCAGGGGATCTTCCCAACCCAGGGATCGAACCCGGGTCTCCTGCATTGCAGGCAGATGCTTTACCGTCTGAGCTACTAGGGAAGCCCCTAATCATGTATGCTGGCCTGGAACCCCGTGACCCTCCACTGCCCCAGAGTAAAGGCCATGCTACACAGTGGGGCATGGCCGCCGTGTCCTCCCCGCAAAGGTCCTCTTCATTCCTGCTGCATCTGCATCTGGTCAGACTCCACTCTCTCTCAACCCTGGGCCTTTGCACAGGCAGCCCTCCTCCCCAGGATGACACTTCCCACGCCCCTTCCCCTTTGTCTGCCTAAGATGTCCCCTGGGACTAAGCTCTATTTCCTCTCCCATGGGAAACCTTCCTTCACATTCCCCAAAGTGGGTCAGGTGCCTTCATATGGGTCCCTCATCCCCAATGAGTCTCATGCTGGTCACATTGCCTTGTGTTTCTACCCTGGAGACTGCACAGAGTCCTGCCTTTTATCCCTGCCTCTCAGAGCCAGGGCACAGAGCAGCGCCTCACAGATGCTGTGAAAACGTGTGTGTGTGTGTGTTAGGAAGTGGGGTGAGGAGGTAAATGTTCCCATTTTCTCCATCCATGTGCATCCTTAATGCAATCAATCTATCCTGGATAGTGGGTTCTGGATTTTGCTGGAAAGCTGGTGTGAAGCATGCTGTGAGGGAGATGGACTTACCCACAGGCATGAGAGCCATGACCAGCTTGGGGTAGGCAATGTTAGAACATCCCACACGGGCCCCGCAGATAGCTTGGCAGACGTCGGGGTCCACACAGCCCACTTCATCTGCAGAAGTGATGGTAGTTAGCCCAAATTATCCCATGCCATCTCAGGTTGGCTCAATATGTGCTTTCTGATCCTATAGAAAAAATGTTCACTGGTGACTCTAGCAGGGACCAGCATCTAAAGGGTCCAAAAATAGGCTGATATTGGGTCTTATTGGATTTATTGGTATCTCGTAAATTTCTCAACCACATACCACCCTGCAAAGCCTGATAGACTCCTTTAGATTTTAGGCCTTTTATTTTAACAAATAGTAAATATCATTACAAGGCACCATGAGTGCCTCAGTCTGTCTTTCCCTTATAAAGAGAAAGCTGGACTTTAAAATGACATTCAGATACAAGTTTCTTCTACTAAAATACATACTGTATGTCAGACCAACGAAGCCTAACATATTTACTATGTGTTCTTAATAGAAACAGTGTGTGTGGTCCCTGCTCTGGTCCAGTATTGCCCGGAGGGGGACTGGCTCTTACCTGGGTACAGGGCCCGGCTGATCATGCCGGGCATGACGATGAAGAACATGGGCAGGATCTTCAGGTAGCCCCCCAGCACGGAGCCCCCCTTGGCATGGGACAGACTCTTGGCGGAGAGAGACCTCTGCACAATGACCTGGAAAGGTGGCGGGGCAGGCTTGCCACCTGGGCTGGCTCGGGCTCCGCTCAGCCCTGGTGAACCCTGGCATGGCCCATGACTGTGCCCCACACCCACCCCCCCGGGCCAGTCCCAGCCCTCTGAGCGGCGGCGCACGCGGTGTGCCCACAGGAGCCCTCCCAGTTGGTGGCGAGCTGGCCAAGCTTGGCAAGGGCGTCACCTGGTCAGTGCACCAGCACCAGGTGGCCAGCACCGTGAGCCCGAAGATGAGGCCCGGCCAGGGCAGGTCCCCGCGCACAGGGTCCCGGAGCATGTGGAAGGCGTCGGGCCGAGGGAGGTGACAGCTGGTGTTGGGGACTGTGACGTTAGGGAGGGCATGGCTGTACCGCTCCTCCAGGCCCGGGTACCAGCCCACCTCCTGAAAGCCTTCAGGGAGAGACCTCAGTGAATGAAACAGGCTTGTCACCTACCCTCACCCCCAAATCCCAGTCCTGTGTGGGATCCCTGAGCTTGGAACCCATATGGGACTTGGGGATGAGAGAGGGAAGCGGGGCTCAGGCTCAAGAGCCCTGATTTGGTGTAGAGAGAATCCTGTTCTTTGGGAGCCCTGCCTGGAGTGGGGAATGGCTCTGTGCTCTGCAGACCACGGAGGTGACATCCAGAGCCAGATCAGAGAGGAGTTTAGGCGGGCAGGAATATACTCGGACCTCTTCCTTACCCAGAAACATGAGGACCAGGGCTCCCCCGACCATGATCACGGTCTGCAGAGTGTCTGTGTAGATCACAGCCGTGAGGCCCCCTGGGGACCCAAGGAGAGGGCTCGTCAGCACCAGCAGGGCCTTCCTCTCGGGGCGCCCGCCCTGTGCTCAGCCACACTGGGGAGACTGGAGAACACGCGGAGCCCTCGGCCAGTGGACTCTGGCCTCTGCCTTCCCCGCCCCTCGTGTTCCTCCAGTCTGCCCGGCAGGTGAGGCTGGTCACGGTCCCAGGCCCTCAGGTCCTGCTCTTTCTGTCCTCCGGCGGTGCTTTTGTGATATACCAAGTCCCGTCCTTGGCGGCGCTATTAGCTCCCCCAGGAGGCCTCCCTCCTTCCTCCCCACCCCAGCACCCATTTAAACTCCCCCACACCTTAGCCAGCAGGAAGTCTGCCTGAGCCCTCGTCTTGGGCGTCCAGGCCTGCGTGAGGGGCTCTGGAGGAGCAGGCGAAGGCAGGCTTGTGGCCGTTGTCGGGAGCAGCCTGAGGTGACTCTGGCCCGGGTGATGTCCCCCTTTCATCACCCAGGTCCCTGCCGTCCATCTTTCTCTGTGTCTCCTAGCGTCTCTCCTTCCCTGGCTCTCTCGGGCCGGCTCTGCGTCCTCCTGTTTCTCCCCTTCTGACCCCTTTTCTCTGATGCCCTGTGTCTTTCCATCTGATGCCCTGTGTCTTTCCATCTTTTCCTCAGACTCTGCATCTTTGCCTGCCTCTCTCTTTCCCCCTCTGCCTCTCTTTCTCACTCTCCTGGTCAGTTTTCACTCTGTCCCTCCCTGGGCCTCCGTGCCCCTGCTGTCCAGAGCTTCTCATTCCACCTCTCCCTGTCTCTGTTCCCGGCCCCTGCACCCGACGTGACCTCCCCTTGGCCCTACCTGTGATGGTGTAGACGGCCGTCACCACCAGCAGGGTCACCGTGGAGAGGTAAAGGTTCCAGCCCAAGGCCATCTGGATGAACAGGGCTCCAGAGAAGATGTCAGTCTGCAGGGAGAGGGACCCAGGAGTCCAGGTCACCCGAGGCCCTCGGTGTGGCCACTAGGGAATGTCTCCTTCCTGCTCAGTGATGCCAGGTGCTGTCGGCCCTCAGAGCACAATGAGGGTGGGCCTTCAGTGACGTGCTCGGGAGGATGGGCTCGGCCTGTGGACCCTGAGGCGCTGTGGGGATTGCAGCGCCGGGGAGCACGCAGTCTGAGCCTGAGAGCCCTGTGATCCAGCTGCGCTCCCAGGGTCGCGTGCTGGTGGTGAGAGGACGGAGTAGCACACTGAGAAAATGAGGCAGGAGGGGGGTCAGGAGGAAGAGGCCACTGCGGGAGAGGGTGGGAAACCAGAGGGCCTCCAACTGCTCCCTGAAAGAGCACCAGCCCACTCGGACCTGATGGGGGCCCCAGGTGTCCTGACAGAGCAGGACCCCCAGTGCAGATGACGCAGATCCTGGATACCCACGTGCTGGGCTTTATTGGAGGACTTGGGGTCACAGCCTTGGCCTGAGCTGATTCAGGGTTGCTTACAAGCATTGGTGGGAAAGAGGCTATAGTTTTTCCAGCCCTGGACTCAGGGCATGCTTGCTGGTCCCTTTCCCTGAGTGTTTCATGATCCATGGCAGGGGCTGCAACGTGACAGAGCCGCAGGAGGCCTGGGATGAGCCACGGGCCCAAACGGCAGTTCCAGCCCCAGAGCCAGTGCCCTGTGCGGACCTTTGCAAGTCGTTTGACCTGAGTTTGTCTTCCGAGTTTGCATCAATAGAGGAGGAATGCGTCCTTTTTAATGGTAACATTCTCGATGCTGAATGAAGACTAATTTAATGGGAAGATAAACGAGTGAATGAACTTGAAATTGTGAGTTCTTTGGATAGAGGGACGGTTATTCACTCAACAAACATTTATCTTCTATCTCTAATTACCCTGCTGTTGGGGGGGTGGGGGAGCATGTGATGAAGGGGTGTGAATTCATCCTCCACTTCTATTATCCTTCCTCTAGCCATTTAGCCATCCATCTGTCCATCTATTCATTTATCCATCCATCCATCCACCCATCCATCTATCCAGCTATCAATTTATCCATCCGTACATACATATAGCAACAACGTGCTGTGCCCTCTACTAAGCATTTTCAGAGCAACATGATATGGTCACATGGGACAGGTACTCACTGAAATCTTGGTGAAGATGTAGAGGATGAGAGAAAGGACAGACATGTACACCTGGATCCTCTGGCCCCCGAATCGCTTCTTCAGGTACTGCGGCATTGTGACCACACCCGCTGCAATGTACACGGGGACGAAGATCCAGCCAAGGGCCAGAAGCAGCCAGGTTGCCTGGGAGAATGGGGAGAAAAAGGGATCCATGTTCTTAATGCAGATGGAGGAGGGAAGAGAAGAGTATGCAGAGAAGAGCGCTGGGCGGGGAAGTAAGGGACTGGAGGCCTGATTTCAGTCCTGTGTGACCTCTAATGAGGTCCATCAGGACTTGGTTTCCTTATCTATAAAATGGGTTCTCCATTTACCATGCAGCCTCCGCAAGCACCTTTGAGGTTTCTCTCAGCACTAAGGTCAGGGACAGGTTAGGGTAGAGTGGGTTAGGACTCCCTGTATCCCCAAGAATCTTCCAGGCCAGCTTCCTTACATTCCACTCAAAGCCACCCACAGCAAGACCTCCAGCAGCCCCCGTCCCAGCCAGGCCGATGAACAAGCCGCTGCCCACATTGCTGGACATCAGAGATGCTCCGATCTGCAAAGCACAAGTGGGGTCAAGGGTCACTTTTCATCTGAATCAATTTAGAGTCAGGATTATGAGCTTCAGGATCTGGGATGGAGGCAGAGAGAGCAGAACCTGAACTCATAAATGTGAGATCAGAGGGAGGAGAGGAAATTGGGGAGCAATGAAGAGGCTGAACAGAACAGACACATATTAGGCACTTACTGTTTGCTGGGTACTGTGCTGGGCATTTTATATGCACTAATACACTTAATCTTCAAAAGTATTTGGAGGGGTGGGTACTAATCTTTCCACTTTACAGAGGAAGGAGTTAATGTTAGGAGAAATGAAGTCACTGCCTCCAGGACACCCAGGGATTTGAGAGGCAAAGTGGGAAAGAAGAAAAGACATGGAAAGCAAGGTCCATTAAGGAGCATGAAGCTCTGCTCTGGGGCCATGGGTCTAAGGGCCTCTGGAGAGAAGGCTAAAGGGAGAAGGGGAGTCCCCCTTGAGAGGATGGAGGGAGAAGCCACAGGGGCTAAGCACAGGGTGGGCCAGCCTCTGAGTTAATTTTTCTCCTGGAGGCAGCCAACCACTCCGAGGCAATGCTGTTAGACAGATAATGGTGAAGGTCATAGCGGTCTGTACAGAAGCAGCATTGCCAAGTGCCAGGTTCTATTCTAAATATAGCAACTCACTGACTCCTCATGACAACCCCAGGAGGAAGGTTCTGTTATCATCCCCATTGTTCTCAGGGAGACTGAGGCACAGGTAAATAACTTGCTCAAGTTCCAGAACTAATCAGTGACAGAATGAGGACTTCAGCCCTGGCCATCTGCTCCAGTAACCACTGCTTGACGGGTGCTAGGCAGTTAGTAAGCATCCGTTAGTGTTATCTTTTCTTATTAGACAGGATCATTATTGGTTAGAGGAGGGGCTGCGAGCTGGAGGGGAAGAGCCAGTCTTGGACACTGTGTCACCTTAATAAAATCGTGGTGCTGGGCAGCAGAAAGTGAGAAGGGAAAGTACTGAGCCATTCGGAGAAAGGCAGCCGTGCAAAGGCACAGAGATAATGAGCCGTCTGACCGAGCTGAGGACTCTGAGCCACCCTGCCACCCGCGCATACTCCCTCCCTCTGTCTGGTGGTCCTGGGATGCTGCGGCTGGGCTGGACCCCTGGCCAGAGCACAGAGCGCTGGGCCTTCCAGTGCAGCTGCTCTCAGTGCAGCTACTTTGGAGGAAGAGGCTCCCCAGGCTGGTCTCAGGGCAGTGAGGTGCCTTCACCTCCACCCTGCCCAGGGCTCCCAATTCGTCACTCAAGGAGACACCCACAAGGTCATCAGGGGACCCGCAGGGCCCCTCTGAGACAAGGATGCTGCTGCTCCCTCTGTCTTGACTCCCAGCCACACTGCTCTCAGGACACAGGGAGGGGAACCAGGCACTTCTCGGGACTGGCTGGGTAGGGAAGCAGGCAGCTGTTGGACAGTCATCACCAGAAACACACATTCCAGTGGGTGGGGCAGAGGGACCGAGCGTCCTCATCCGTGGCTGGTTCCGCCCCAGCTCAGACTGAAGCTGCTCTCACTGCGGGTGGCTCAGCTCCAGCCCTGTCCCCCAAGGAGGGCGCCCCACATCCTCTTTCCCATTGGGTGCACATTCCCAGGCCTGGCTCCACTTCCATCTTTGGGGAACCCCATCCTGCTCCAAAGCCTTGACTTTCCTCACACCCCAGAGCTCTGTCCTAGGCAGGACTGAACATCCAGGCCAGCCCCTGCTCACCCTCCTGGATGGACCAGAGAAGACGTGCTGGTCCTCTTCTGTCCTTCTCACAGACTCACTTCCAGGGCTGCAATTTAGGGCTGGGATTGGGGGCACAAGCTGAGCAGAACGGCCTCCAAGGGGTTCTCATTATTCTGGTGAGGGGGTGCTGGCAGCACCAGTGACCCTGCCCCTGTCCCTGTGAGCTGCCAGACCCACAGCCCCCACGTCCCTGGGGATTCTGTCATAATCCTGCCTGCACCTCTCCTTGTCTCAGACACCGAACCTTCCAGAGAGCCCTGTGGGCCTCCTGGGTTCCTCTGCTCTTTGGGTGGGGAGGCTGGTGAGAATCAAGACAGGGGTGTGAGTATGTGTGTGTGTGTGTGTTCGTGCACACATGTGCCATGCGTCAGGCATGCCCAGGCACGGGCCCAGCTTCAGTGGCCCCTGGGGTGGACTTCTGCATTGTTAGTTTTGCGGCAGGGCTCACCTCCTTGCTTATTTCAGGAAGAGAAGGCTAGCCTGGATGACCAAGAGGAGCAAGTGGGGAGGCCTGCTTGGAGGGCCTGGGCTTCACAAAGGCCTCAGGGTGGTGGAATTTTACCTCTAGGATTTCCTTCCCTGAACCGCGGTATTTATGTGTCACTTTCCCAAGAAAATCTTTCCTAAGCCCACTTCCACTGTCCAGAGGATAGAGGCCTCCTCCACGCGCTCACAGGCCCCATGCTCCCCTCTGGCTGAGCAGCCATCAAGTTTTTTACGAGTCTGTCTTCCTGGTTCAGCTCTGAGCCCCTCTAGAATAGGAACACTCTGGGTGGGCTCTGTAGGTCCAGCATCCTGCCCGGGACCACACTTAGGAGGCGCCCAGTGGACGCGGATCCCATCTTTGTGCTTGCAATGTCTCTCAGCTTGCCAGGTGTCTCTGGACCTGAGGGAAGGAGTCCAGAGCCAGGAAACCCCTCGGAGGCTGTAGCCTTGGTCCAGGTTGGAGAAGATGAGGTGGGACTGGGAGGTGGGGGAGGAGAAGGAGGGGTGAACTCACCGGCCACCAGCTCATGGACCTCCCTGCCAGGAAGTAGCCGCCGATGGTCCCTCGGCTTGCACGAATGGATGACTGGAAAGGAAACCGCAAGAGTGAGGAAGTCCCGAGTCTCCCCAGGCTCTGCCCTCAGCCCCAGATTCCCTGTCCTTTGGTTTCTGGCACTGTGGGGACATGGGGTGGGAACTGAGGCTGGAGGTTTCTCCATCTTTAAGCTATGGGGCTTTGGTGGGGTCAGCTGCTCTCTCTGGGCCCCCCTGCTCATCACCTCGCCCACCAGGACTAGTGCAAAGAACAAAGGAGCTAATGGGGGAGGGGGTGCTGGGTTGGAGGTGGGGTGGGGTGTGTGAAATGCCCTACTGAGTGCATGGCACTGTGCCTGTGCCCAGATTATTGGCCTGTCCTTGTGTGCCCTATCCTGCCCTCCACCCCATCCCAATATTCCTTCAGGAAGTGAGTTGGGATCTCATCCTCAGGCTAGGATGGTGGGGAGGCCGCCCTGCTCCCTCCACCCAGCCAGACTCCCATCCTGGGGGCTGGGAGGACACAAAGCACTTGGTCCCCAGACAGAGGCAGGGCTCTGCCAGGGGTGGGAATCGGGGGTGAGGGGGTCTCCTGCCCCCACATCACTGAGGCCCACCCAGGACCCTGGAGCAAACCCTGTCCTGCACTGGGAGGGGGTCAGTGGCTGCCTTTTTGAAGAATTACTCTGAGGGCTGAAAGGGAGTGAGGAATGAAAGAACTTTCTCTCAGAATGCAGAAAGTGAGACAGGGTAGAGGGTAGGGGGGATAAATTTAAAGCCATTATTAAGAGGCGAGAGTTGAACTATAAAGAAGGCTAAGTGCCAAAGAGTTGATACTTTCAAATTGTGGTGCTGGAGAAGACTCTTGAGAGTCCCTTGGATTACAAGGAGATCAAACCAGTCAATCCTAAAGGAAATCAACCCTGAATATTCATTGGAAGGACTGATGCTGAAACTCCAATACTTTGGCCACCTGATGGGAAGAGCCGACTCATTAGAAAAGACCCTGATGCTGGGGAGGATTGAAGGCAGGAGGAGAAGGGGACGGCAGAGGATGAGATGGTTAGATAGCATCACTGACTCAACGGACATGAGTTCGAGCAAACTGCGGGAGATAGTTAAGGACAGGGAAGCCTGGCATACGGAAGTCCATGGGGTCACAAAGAGTCGGACATGACTTAGTGACTAAACAAATTAAGATGCTGAAGACAGTAGGTGTCTGGTTGGGTCTACAGACATCAGAAATGCCTGAAGGACTGGAAGAAAGAAGGGAAATTGAAAGAAGCATCTCTTCCCCTGAGAGAAAGGCATATATTATTCAGTAGGGCAGGACTGCTGTACAGGGCCTGAGGCTTGTCAAGCCTTTGCTTGGACTTTCTGTGTCAACCCTGGTCCTCAGGAAGGATAGATGAACAGGAAGAATTTACATTACAGATGAGGAAACCGGGGTCCCCAAATGGGAAGCAATTTGTCCAAAGTCATGAAGGAAAGAAGCTGGTGCTTCTCATGACTGTGGTCTCCTGGGAGCCAGCGAGCCTGTTTTCTTCCTCACACACCTTGGGAAGCAGGGACTGCTTGTCCCACTTTACAGATGAGGAGACTGAGGCCCAGAGAGGGTTCTTGGCCTTGCCACAGCTGTGTAAGTGACCAGCTGGGACTCAGATCCCTCTCTGCCTCACAGCGGAGTCTAAAGGTGCTGGCATTTCCGCCCATTGCTGCGGAGACAATAGGGGTCATTTATTGCTGCAGGCTGTGTGTTGGGCATTGTACCGGATCCTTAAATGTGTCATGTTCCTAAAGCAAGTATTCCTCTTTATTCTCATTAGCTGAGAAAACTAAGGCTCTGTAGTATATTCCCAGGACCACGCTGCCCTAAGTGTTAGAGTTGGCATCTGAACTCAGGGCTCCAAGGCCTCCAAGCCTGGCCCCCATACATGGCACCGAGGCTCCAGTGAACGCTGGAGACCAAAACCCATTGGGAGCCACCCGGCTCTCTTCCCATGAGCACGCTTTCCCCAGCTCTTTTAGAAAGCTCAGCTCCATGGCAAGATGCTGCCCACTGGAGGGTGTGGTAGGTTCAGGAGTCAAGCACTCACAGAGTTGGGGATCCTGGCCTGAGGAAGATGGCAGGTATGGGACTCAGGGGGCCTAGGGTGCATGGGGTCAAAGGCATCAGAGGCACAGAGACAGGGAGTTCAGAAATTGGGGCTCAGGCCTGGCCTGCCTCAGGCTCACTGTGTGAGCTCAGACAAGTCACAGCCTTCTCTGGGCCTCAGTTGCCCATCTCTAAATGGAGGGGTTGAGAGGGTGATCCCCCCTTAAAGTCCTTATACAGTGGTCCCTGTGCTTCCCAGACATACTTGCCTTCTGCCCACCCCTGCCCCCAGCTCTACGATCGGCTGCAGATGAGAGCCTGTCTCTGCCTCCCCTGCCAACCTCCAACCTCCAGGCTACTCACCCAGACCCCTACTCCGATGACGAAGACAAAGTAGACAGCTAGGACGGCGATATCGTAGGCGTGCAGGCTGACTCCGGGGCCCGGCGCTGAGCGTGGAACTGTCGTGGTGCTGACCCCACTTCCCGAAGCTCCAGGCCCCATTGCTGCCAGCTCCGTGCTCATCCCGTCAGTCACAACCAAACTGGACTTTGAGGTGCTCCTGGCTTCATTCCTTTCCTGTAATGATTAAACAGGCCTGAGCACCATTGGCCGCTGAGCCATTCCTGAGCCCCACTGGCACATAAAGTCCTGATACTCCCGCCCCTTTCCCCTAACTGCCAGCCCCAAGCCTCTCCCTTTTCCTGCAAACACATGCACACACACACGCACATGCACACACAGACTCCCACCCCTGAGAGGAGCAGGAGTAGGAGGAAAAGAGCAGGGTCCTGGCCACCTGGACTGGGCAGAGGGTGGAAGGGAGACTTCAGAATCAAGATGCTCAAGGTCATGCTTGTGTGGAGAGGGAACTGAGGCCCAGGAAGGGAAAGGGACCCTGGAAGTAAAGGTGAATCTGGGCCTGGAGTTGGGGTGTCTTAATGGTCAGATCCATGCACAGGGAGAAGGGGGGTCTGCTGTGATCCTTGCAAAGGGTCCACCATGTCATGTGCTCCTACCTCCAACACACCCAGGTGTCATTTTCCTTTTTTCAGGATGTAAGAAACAGGCCTGGACAGAGACATGGTTTCCTCCAAGCTACAGAGCAAGGCTACAATTCACAGGCTGCTCACATCGGTTGCTTGAGACGGTTGCTTTTCGATTCTCCCTCCCTGCATCCTGTTTATCCCATGCGCTGTTGTTGTTGAGTCGCTAAGTCATGTCCGACTCTTTTGCAGCCCCATGAACTGTAGCCCACTAGGCTTATCTGTCTGCGGGATTTTCCAGGCAAGAATACTGGACCAGGCTGCCAGTTCCTTCTCCAGGGGATCTTCCTGGCCCAGGGGTCAAACCTGCGTCCCCCGCACTGGCAGGTGGATTCCCTCCCACTGAGTGACCAGGGAAGCCCCACGTGGAGTTCACAGTAAACGGATCAGTCCCCTTCCTGCTGGCACCTGCAGCCTGGGTCCCCCTTAGCCTTCAGGATGTGCCCTCATGGAAGATTCTGGAGCCCAAAGTTCTGCTTGAACTCCAGGCAAGCTATTCCTACTAGCCTCATGAACTTGTTCTCTGAGGTCACTACCCAAAATTTCAATCCAGTGAGTCAGCTCACCTCTCCTGTCTCCCTATCCCCATGTGCTTGGGTTTGCCTGGCTCCTTCCCAACCTTCTGCTCCTCTGCTCGCCTCCAGCATCCACAGGGCCCATGGTGAGCAAACACATTTCTGTCCTCAAGCTCGTCACTGCTAACCCACCATCCTCTGTCATAGTGACCAGTGTGTCCCACGGCACCTTCATCCCTGGTCACCGGCTCATGTGGAAGCTCTTCCTTCTCTCGAGCCCCTGAAGCTGGGGTCAGAACTCAGCGTGTGCTTCCTCACTCCTGCACTGCACGCGTGCCACTCCCAGCAGGGCCGGGCCGACCAGGTCTCCGTCTGTTCTGTGACCTCCATCATCACCGTTTCTTGGAAGTCCTCTCTGACTCCCAGTCTGGGGAACGTCCACAGTCCCAGCCTGCAGCCCTGTTTATCTCCCTGAAGGTACTTGTCAATTTAGAGCGTGTCTCTCTTAGATGTGGAACCTGTGTATCTCACTCACATTTGTGTCCCCAGTGATGGGCAGGATCAATGCACTGAGAGTGGAAACTGTGTCTAACACGCGGTGTCGGGGCGAGGAGGTGGGCCGGGGGCGGGGGCAGGGGAAGGAGTGCACAGCAGTGATGCTCTCAGGGGAGGGCTTGCAGTGTGCCTGGCGCAGGGTCTGCAGGGAGACTGGGGGATGCCAGAGGAGACGTGGTGTTGAGACTGGCAGTTTAGAGAAGCCCCTGGGGCCAGCATGGGGGTGGATGGGGCTGAGGAAGCTGGCACAGAGGTTCAGGCAGAGAAGGGCACCTCGTTGAAAGGATGGAGAGCGCAGGGTTTGGGCTGTTCTTACTGAGCCAGAAGCATGCAGACCTTTGTGGCTTCCTCTGCCATGGGGTCCCTGCCCCACCTGTGATGCCACGGTCCAGAATCCTCCATGTCAGGGCCCTCAGCCCTTGGCAGATGTTCCACTCAGGGCCCAGCACCTGCAGATACTTATCCCTGCAATGGAGCTCTGGGTAAGCAGCAGCCCTGGGTTTGTTCAAATCCTAAAGGGACTGACTAACAGTGACACCTTTCACTGAGGAAGTGAAGCTCTAAAGGTGAGATCCTGAGCTTGAGAGTGAAATGCTGATGCAAAGGGAGCTCTCAGGGCCCAGAGCCCAGTCCCCACTGGGGAAGCAGAGTTTCCCATGTGGAAGGAAACCCCCTTTCACGCTGCTGCCTGGACATTCCCATCTCCTTGCGGTGCTCCCAGGCCCAGGAAGAGACCAGCGCACAGGTGTTATTCTTCTGGCTGGCGCCACCCTGGCTGCTTGCAAGTTCTTCCTGAAAAACCACTCTCAGCAGCCAACCTTCCTGCTGAGAACTTCCTCTTCCAGAACAACAGGAGGTAAGGACTAATATCTACCAGCATGTGGCAGAAGATTTGTGTAGCTCACAACCCCAGTACAATCACAATTTTGTGTTAACTGAATGAGCTGGTTTTCTCATCACTGTTTTGCAGGTGAGAGGCTGAGGTTCATGGGTGACGTCCTGTAACTGTGGCTTGTCTGGATTCTGAATTCAGGCCTGGCTGACTCTAAAAGCTGGGCAGCATCACGCAACCCTTTTTGTCCTAGTCCTGTGTCCACAGGGAGAGAGATGGAGGTTTATCCCTTCTCAGGGTGGGTAGGAAACTGCTTCATTGTTTCCCTTTCTGTAGGGGCTCTGAGAGGAGACAGGAGCCCCCCTGGGTCTGGGTCCTGATTCCAGAGACCTGTCAGCCCCCTTCCTGCCACCCTAGCCCCCAGCCGCCCTTCTTCCCCGGGCCACCTCTGCCCCCTTCCTGCCAGGGTCCTAGCCCTCAGCCCACGTGGTGTGGTGATGCTATTGTTTTTTCACATGCTCCTCTAAATTCAAATTCAATTGCAATTCCGTTTAACTGGTCCCAGTCACTCACTGAGCACATCTGGGCCAGGCCCTCTGTCAGGGCTGTCCCATCACACAACTCCAGGGGGCGCCATTCCCAAGAATGCAATGTCAGTGGTACCTGGGGCAGTGGCTGTGCCCTGCACTGGGCAGAGAGGGGAGAGCAAGCCTGATCCTGGAGGAGGGGCTGTGATGGGGAGAAAATTACGCCATCTGTGCAGGCCAGGGGAGGCACTAACTTCTTCAGGGGGCCTCCCGCTCCAGCCACCAAAGGGCCAAGTCATTTGGACTGCGCCCAGGTCCAGATTACACCTGCTCCCAGGTCCCAGTAGGATGGGGGCTCATGTGGACAGACTGGAGACTTAATTCCAAGAAGAAAGAACTGCCATCTATATAGGGGGTAAGACTGAGAAAGATGATGACAGAGAGCCAGGGATGGAGAAAGGAGAGGAAAGGAAAAGAAGGAAGTAAAAACACTCATCACTAAATGATCCCTATCAGACGCCTACCTGCACAGCGCGGCCTGGAACATCCAGAGCTGAGTGTCTCGGCCTCGGCTCTGGGCAGAAGCTCCCCAAACCTAATGTGACTCTGACCTGGCTTCTGACAACTCAAGTCCAGGATGTAGACCAGCCTGGCTCCTCCCCATGGTGATGAAATCTCACTCCAGCCCACTGGGCCCAGGGTTCTGAGGGACAGTGCCTGTCCTTACTTCCTGATGTTGAACTTGAGAAAGAGATCTTGTCCTGGACTTGGGGCTCTCCCTGCCCCCAGGGTCAGATCTGAAGCCTACAGCTCTGTTAGCTGCTGCAGCTGCCGTTGTCCCCACATGCCTGGTAAACAGGTTTCTTAAGAGGCGGGGTGGGGCCGACACTTGGCAACTGGGGCTTTGTCTAGAGCGTGGAAGAAGGTCTTGGCGTGGGGCCACAGCCCATGCACGGATGTGACCGGCACATGCTTGTGCTGCTCCCTGAGCTCCCGGGGGGTCCCGCATCCCTGAAGTTGCAGAGCCAAGACTTGGAGTCAGAGTATGAGTCCCGGGTCTGCTGCTCACTAGCTTACCTGTGACGGGAGAATCACTTAACCCACCAAGGCCAAGACTTCGCATCTGCAAAGTGAGGCAATAATATGTACCTCTTAAAGAGTTGGGATTATTACGTGAGACAATGTGTATGCAATGAGATGTTGAAATGGGATAGTTTCTATCTCAGTTTTGGCTGAGGTCCAGTGAATGAGGACAATATAATAGGGGCCGAGCATCCTCCCTGGAATTCTAAAAGTGAGTCAGGACGCCTGGGGAGTCATGCCATGGAGACCATGGCAACAGCTAAGCTCAGGGCACCCGCTGCCCCAGCCCCAGCCACTCCCTTGGCACTGACACTCACCCTGAGGTCTCACTTGCCCTGGCGCTCTTGGGTGGTGACTGAGCCCAGATAGCTGGCCCTTTCCTGCAGGAGGTGTGGCTCAAGTAACGGCATTTTTGGCTGGAGGACACTCCATGGGCCAGCTGAAATTTTGTTCGAACTGAGCTAGAATCCCATGGCAATTGCTTTGTAAAAAGTTGTTGGAGTGACCTGGTGACCCTTCCGCTTCTCCTTTGGCAAGGGGTGGAGGGGGCCTCTTTCACCATCTAGTGAAAATGAGAGGAGAGTTTCGGAGGGTCTGTGCAGAACTGTATGTGTGTCCAAGATGGTCTAGACTCAGGGCATCGAGAAAGGAGGAGAGACACCAGCAGGCCAGGCCAGGGTCTGGAGCGCTAAAGCTGGACAGCTCCCACTGTCAGGAGACCGCAGAGGATTCCTGCTCGGGCACACGGGACAAGGGTGGGGGTTTAAGGCCTTGGCTGCGTAGCCCTTGCCCTTCCTGCTGCTCCAGGGGCTCTGCTGACTGACAGCTCTTTCCCTTCCTCCCCTCCTCTCCTCAGCTGCTCTTTGCTGCCTTTCTAGTGGCCAGGTTGGGGGCCATGCACTCCGCACCAGAGCACTGCCCACTCTGGGCTTTTCCTGGCTCTGTCCCCAGCTAGGGTGACAACAGCTCTGATGGGCCGCTGTGAGCTAAGGCCCTGCACAGCCTGGGGCTCCCCAAGGACTCAGTGAGAGGACCACAAGCAAGTAGAGTCCTTGCTCAGAGAACTCCAGTCGCTGTCCAAGGTCAGGAGGCAAGCGAGTGGCGGAGCAAGGCCTGAGCACAGTATCCTGACAGCTAAGCTGGACTTGCTCCTGCACGGGACTCTGAGAGACTCTCCAGCCCATTCCCACTGCTCCAGTCCCCATCTAGGCCCCATGCCTGCCAGACTGGACCAGGCCCCCCACCTGGATTTTATTCCACAGCTAGAAGCCTGACCACCTGTGAGGAGCTGCCAGCCTTACATGCCAACAACTGGAAAGAAGGAGTCTCACCGAGGGAGAGATTTGCCCCTTGTAAGGCATCACCAACTCAGTGGACGTGAATCTGAGCAAACGACAGGAGACAGTTAAATGACGGGGAAGCCTGTCATGCTGTAGTCCATGGGGCTGCAAGGAGTCAGATACAACTTAGCGACGGAACAACAGCAAGAAGGCGTGTGATGCTTGCTCTGTTAGACTCCATAGCATGAAGCTTAGACTCTGAGACTCTGGTTGCTCTGCAGCACTTACCCCGCCTCTCCTTTCCCTGCGGAACTTTTCTCTGGAAGTTTACCCGCTTCGGTAGGGCTCCTGGCTCCCCTGTGCTGCTGCTGGCAAATGTGATGCAGGAAAAAAATTGCCTCTGTATCATGCAGCAAATGGAGGTGTACCATACCTCAGTGGTCTCACCAAGCCTCTTAGGTTTCAGGAAAGCCATCTGTCCTGGGAGGGCTATCTAAGCAGTCACTGACCCCAATCAGGCATTGATCAATAAGCGATCAGTCAGTCATCAAGTAGTTTTAAATTATCATCATTCACCAAGTTTCTACTGTGTATCCAACCCTATGCTTGGCCTGTGATTGGCAGAAATAAAGCAGATCTTAGATGCCTTCCTTTAAGGAAATCCAGCTGAAGAGCTCGGAGGTGGGGACAGAGAATAAGGATGAGGGATTTGAAGTAAGACAGGGGTAGGTCTTAATGACAGCACTTCAGTTTATTAACTGTGTAACTGTGGACAAGTGGATTCACTTCTTTTAGGCTCAGTGTTCAGGATCCCTGGCTTGCTTGTGAATACTAAAGAGAGAATAGGAAACACTTTGCCCAGTTCTGCATCTGTGGGAAATGCTCTGTTGGTGGTGTCAAATGCAGGATGAATGCACACAACTGTAACTATTTAAATTGAGATAGGGATTTAGGGAAGGGAGATAGTCATGTGAATTATAAGATCTAGGCTTTTAAAGAGGGTGATTCAGACTGGGATGAGTCTGGGCCTGGGCCCCTGAAACATACTTTTCAGAATGTGAAGTTCAACAGATGACCACAAGGAGGAGACATAGGACAAATTTTAGCATCTCCCATTCCACCATCCTGGGCAGAAAAACCCGGGATGTTGAACTGAACTGTTGTTTAGTTGCTCAGCTCAGCCATGTCTGACCCTTTGCCACCACATGGGCTGCAGCACATAAGGCCTCCCCATCCTTCACCATCTCCTAGAACCTGCTCAAACTCATGTACATTGTGGCAGTGATGCCATTCAACCATCTCATCCTCTGTCATCCCCTTCTTCAATCTTGCCCAGAATCAGGGTCTTTTTCAATGACTCAGATGTTCGCATCTAAGTGGCCAAAACATTGGAGCTTCAGCTTCAGCACCAGTCCTTCCAATGAATATTCAGAGTTGATTTCCTTTACAATTGACTGGTTTGATCTCCTTGCAGTCCAAGGGGCTCTCAAGAGTCTTCTCCAACACCACAGTTCAAAAGCATCAGTTCTTTGGCATTCAGCCTTCTTCATGGTCCAACTCTCGCATCCATACCTGACTACTAGAAAAACCATAGCTTCAACTAGACAGACCTTTATTGGCAAAGTAATGTCTCTCCTTTTTAATATGCTATCTAGGTTGGTCATAGCTTTTCTTCCAAGGACCAAGCATCTTTTAATTTCATGGCTGTAGTCAGTCACTATCTGCAGTGATTTTGGAGCTCAAGAAAATAAAGTCTGCCACTGTTTTCATTGTTTTCCCATTTGGCATGAAGTGATGGGACCAGATGCTATGATCTTAGTTTTTTGAATGTTGAGTTTTAAGCCAGCTTTTTCATTCTCTCAAGAGGCTCTTTAGTTCTAATAGGTGAGGAACTAATAGGTGAGAATTCTTTCTTCACTCCCTCTCACACCTATGATCAAAGCTAAACTCCCACAGACAATATCTGTAGAGAGATGAGGGATTCGTGGGTTTTTCAATTGCAGCAAGATGTCAAAAGTTCTCTGAGACATTCCCGGCATATAGGAGTCAGTGTGTCAGAGAAGTATCTCAATCTTTCTCTGATTTTTTCACATTTTCTGATCAACTCTCTCAATATCTCTCTAAAATATGTAAATATCTAGAGTTTTCTGTATTTCTCTGAAACTTTTGGGACACCAACTATCTCCCTGAAATATTCTGAAACTCCTCAAAATGCTGACTTTCTGTAAGTCTCTAAAATTAAAAATCTCTGTGTTGTTGTTGTTGTTCAGCTGTTAAGTCATGTCTAACTCTTTGGGACCCCATGAACTGCAGCATGCCAGTCTTCAGGACTTGGTGATGGACAGGGAAGCCTGGAATGCTGCAGTCCATGGGGCTGCAAAGAGTCAGATGTGACTAAGCGACTGAACTGAACTGAAGCAGATGATGCCATCCAACCTTCTCATCCTCTGTCATCTCCTTCTCCTCCTGCCATCAGTCTTTCTCAGCATCAAGGTCTTTTCCAATGAGTCAGCTCTTCTCATCAGGGGGGTCTTTTTCTGACCATCTTTACCCTTTGTGGCAGCTGTCTGTCATAGCTTGTTATCATCTCATAAATGGATATGGGACAAAAAACAGGTGCTATCTGGGACAAATTTTAGGAATTCTAGTTCTGTGCTACAACTGTCTTGGTTTAGAAGAAGGTGGAAATCAGATCCCTTCCCACAGGGAAATTTCAGATAAAACTGGAACCAGAGAAAAGAGTCAGGCATTTGGAGTCCAACTCTTTGCGACCCCATGAATCGCAGCACGCCAGGCCTCCCTGTCTACCACCAACTCCTGGAGTTTACCCAAACTCATGTCCATCTAGTTGGTAATGCCATCCAGCCATCTCATCCAATGTCATCCCCTTCTCCTCCTGCCCCCAATCACTCCCAGCATCAGGGTCTTTTCCAATGAGTCAACTCTTTGCATGAGGTGGCCAAAGTATTAGAGTTTCAGCTTCAGCATCAGTCCTTCCAATGAACAACTAGGACTGATCTCCTTTAGGATGGACTGGTTGGATCTCGTTGCAGTCCAAGGGACTCTCAAGAGTCTTCTCCAACACCACAGTTCAAAAGCATCAATTCTTCGGTGCTCAGCCTTCTTCACAGTCCAACTCTCACATCCATGTGTGACCACTGGAAAAACCATAGTCTTGACTAGACGGACCTTTGTTGGCAAAATAATGTCTCTGCTTTTCAATATGCTAACTAGGTTGGTCATAACCTTCCTTCCAAAGAGTAAGCGTCTTTTAATTTCATGGCTGCAATCACCATCTGCAGTGATTTTGGAGCCCCCAAAAATAAAGTCTGACACTGTTTCCACTGTTTCCCTATCTATTTCCCATGAAGTGATGGGACCAGATGCCATGATCTTCGTTTTCTGAATGTTGAGCTTAAGCCAACTTTTTCACTCTCCTCTTTCACTTTCATCAAGAGGCTCTTTAGTTTTTCTTCACTTTCTGCCATAAGGGTGGTGCCATCTGCATATCTGAGGTTATTGATATTTCTCCCGGCAATCTTGATTCCAGCTTGTGTTTCTTCCAGTCTAGCGTTTCTCATGATGTACTCTGTATATAAGTTAAATAAGCAGGGTGACAATATACGGTCTTAACGTACTCCTTTTCCTATTTGGAACCAGTCTATTGTTCCATGTCCAGTTCTAACTGTTGCTTCCTGACCTGCCTATAGGTTTCTCACGAGGCAGGTCAGGTGATCTGGTATTCCCATCTCTTTCAGAATTTTCCACAGTTTTATGTGATCCACACAATCAAAGGCTTTGGCATAGTCAATAAAACAGAAATAGATGTTTTTCTGGAACTCTCTTGCTTTTTCGATGATCCAGTGGATGTTGGCAATTGGATCTTTGGTTCTGAAGGAGGAAAGAGACAGAGCTGGACTCCATCTTAGGCCAGGCTGCGAACATTAGGCTACATGCATGGTCACCCTCCCAATGGACTCTGAACTCTGTGCCCGGTGTCTATAGAAATGGCATACCAATGGAAAACCAGACCCCCCGATAAAAGATCCTCAGGACTCGTACTTGGACTCTCCGTTGCCTAAAAAAATATGCTAATTGTCTCTGTAACAGAACAAAGTGGTAAATTCTATTATGTTTATCGGGATATGACCACAGGCCTATTTAAAATATCCACTGTTTATCTAGTCTTGTGACACATGAATCATGGGTTAACTTTGATCGTATCTCTCTTTTACCTTGTCCAGACTAGTTTCAAAGAATTTGGGGAGCTGGGTTTGAGCAAGTACACTTAGGTTATATAAGGTTTTCACAAAAACTGGTCGGGGTCCTTGGCTAAGCGGAGACTCTGCCTTGGGCCTGCTGGTGTAATAAACTGCACTCCACTATCTGCATTGTCCTTCTGAGTGAGTTTGTTTCCCGGAATGTGTGGCTACAACAGTTCCTCTGCCTTTTCTAAAACCAGCTTGAACATCTGGAAGTTCACGGTTCATGTACTGCTGAAGCCTGGCTTGGAGAATTTTGAGCATTACTTTACTAGTGTGTGAGATGAGTGCAATTGTTTGAGCATTCTTTGGCATTGCCTTTCTTTGGGATTGAAATGAAAACTGACCTTTTCCAGTCCTGTAGCCACTGCTGAGGTTTCCACATTTGCTGACATATTGAGTGCAGCACTTTTACAGCATCATCTTTCAGGATTTGAAATAGCTCAACTGGAATTCCATCACTTCCACTAGCTTTGTCCATAGTGATGCTTTCTAAGGCCCACTTGACTCCACATTCCAGGATGTCTGGCTCTGGGTGAGTGATCACACCATCATGAAGCTCTTTTTTGTACAGTTCTTCTGTGTATTCTTGCCACCTCTTCTTAATATCTTCTGCTTCTGTTAGGTCCATACAATTTCTGTCCTTTATCGAGCCCATCTTTGTGTGAAATGTTCCCTTGGTATCTCTACTTTTCTTGAAGAGATCTCTAGTCTTTCCCATTTTGTTGTTTTCCTCTATTTCTTTGCATTGATAGCTGAGGAAGGCTTTCCTGTCTCTCCTTGCTATTCTTTGGAACTCTGCATTCAGATGCTTATATTTTTCCTTTTCTCCTTTGCTTTTCACTTCCTTTCTTTTCACAGCTATTTGTAAGGCCTCCTCAGACAGCCATTTTGCTTTTTTCTATTTCTTTTTCATGGGGATGGTCTTGATCCCTGTCTCCTGTACAATGTCATGAACCTTTGTCCATAGTTCATCAGGCACTCTGTCTATCAGATCTAGTCCCTTAAATCTATTTCTTACTTCCACTGTATAATCATAAGGGATTTGATTTAGGTCATACCTGAATGGTCTAGCGGTTTTCCCTACTTTCTTCAATTTGAGTCTGAATTTGGCAATAAGGAGTTCATGATCTGAGCCACAGTCAGCTCCCAGTCTTGTTTTTGTTGACTGTATAGAGCTTTTCCATCTTTGGCTACAATGAATATAATCAATCTGGTTTCAGTGTTGACCATCTAGTGATGTCCATGTGTAGAGTCTTCTCTTGTGTTGTTAGAAGATGGTGTTTGCTATGACCCGTGTGTTCTCTTGGCAAAACTCTATTAGCCTTTGCCCTGCTTCATTCCGTACTCTAAAGCCAAATTTGCCTGTTACTCCAGGTGCTTCTTGACTTCCTACTTTTGCATTTCCAGTGCCCTATAATGAAAAGGATATCTTTTTGGGGTGTTAGTTATAAAATGTCTTGTAGGTCTTCATAGAACCACTCAACTTCAGCTTTTTCAGCATTACTGGTTGGGGCATAGTCTTGGATTACTGTGATATTGAATGGTTTGCCTTGGAAACGAACAGAGATCATTCTGTCATTTTTGAGATTGCATCCAAGTACTGCATTTCAGACTCTTTTGTTGACCATGATGGCTACTCCATTTCTTCTGAGGGCTTCCTGCCCACAGTAGTAGATATAATGGTCATCTGAGTTAAATTCACCCATTCCAGTCCATTTTAGTTCTAGCTGATTCCTAGAATGTTGACGTTCACTCTTGCCATCTCCTATTTGACCACTTCCAATTTGCCTTGATTCATGGATTGACATTTCAGGTTCCTATGCAATATTGCTCTTTACAGCATCGGACCTTGCTTCTATCCCTAGTCACATCCACAACTGGGTATTGTTTTTGCTTTGGCTCCATCCCTTCATTCTTTCTGGAGTTATTTCTCCACTGATCTCCAGTAGCATATTGGGCACTTACTGACCTGGGGATTTTCTCTTTCAGTATCCCATCATGTTGCCTTTTCATACTGTTCATGGGGTTCTCAAGAGAAGAATACTGGTTTGCCATTCCCTTCTCCAGTGGACCACATGTGTTCTCAGTGGAGGTAAATTTCGCAGTTGTCTGACTCTGTGTCATATGCCTAAAGGCTAGAGTCATGAATCACCCACCCACTGATATATGCTAACTTTATCTTATACCAATGATTTATAAGGGCTTTCCCAAGACCATCCCCATGGAAAAGAAATGCAAAAAAGCAAAATTGAACTAAACTGAACTTCCTGGTAGTTCAGATGGTAAAGAATCTGCCTGCAATGCAGGAGACCTGGGTTTGATCCCTGGGTTGGGAAGATCCCCTGAAGAAGGGAATGGCAACCCACTCCAGTATTCTTGCCTGGAGAATTCCATGGACTGAGGAGCCTGGCAGGCTACAATCCATGGGGTCGCAGAGTCAGACATGACTGAGTGACTAAAATGTTCCAATGACATTTTAATTCACAACCTGCCTTAATCTTTGTATTATTTCTCAATTAGTTTTATTTTGGAAAATACAATTATGGTGTTTATCAGTCATTCTAAAGTTGTGATCTCGATATCCATAGATATTATCGCCTCTACCTGGAACTTCTTGGACTCCACCTGCCGATATCTACTGGATCAGAAACTCCACCTCCTCTCTGGGTGGAACCCAGTGGTATGTGTTTTAACAAGTTCTCTAGGTGATTCTCATGCATTCTGAAGTTGTGTAAGCACTCATGAAAATATGCCAAAATGTTATGTAATCGTATCCAACTCTTTGCAACCCCATGGACTGTAGCTCACCAGGCTCCTCTGTTCATGGAATTCTCTGGGCAAGAATACTGGAGAGGGTTGCCATTTCCTTTCCAGGGGATCTTGCCAATCCAGGGATCGAACCCAGGTCTCCTGCATTGCAGGAAGATTCTTTACCACCTGAACCACCAGGGAAACACTTACTAAAATGTTACTCATACCATAATAGGACTGGCTGCTTGCTGCGGGAAAATCAATACCTGAGAAGCAGTTGTTGGTAGAAAGGAAAGTTGCTTTTAGTCAGAATGACAGCAATCTGGGGAGATGATGGACTCAATGTCCCCCAAAAAACTACTTCTGAAGATTCTGCTTTGTCATGAAAGTTTTTTAAAGGGAAAAAGGAAAGGAATCTTCTTGTTGTTGTTCAGTCCCTCAGCCACGTCCAGCTCTTTGCAACCCCGTGAACTGCAGCATGCCAGGCTCCCAGTCCTTCACCATCTCCTGGAGTTTTCTCAAACTCATGTCCATTGAGTCGGTAAGAAGCCAATTCTGACTCCATGTTGGAAGCTGTTTCTTTGATTTGCTTTTCGTTGCTTTGTTATTACAATCATACATAATAACTTGCCTCAGAAGACCCTGCCCCTCTGCCAGATTGTAAACTAAAGTGCCTTGGTTTGGAAAGATAATCTGACCCTGCCCACCTGTGAATAGAAGAGATTAACACACCCCCTGGTGGCTCAGACGGAAAGCATCTGTCTACAATGTGGGAGACCTGGGTTTGATCCCTGGGTCGGGAAGTTCCCTGGAGAAGGAAATGGCAACCCTCCCTGCCCACCTGTGAATAGAAGAGATTAACACACCCCCTGGTGGCTCAGACGGAAAGCATCTGTCTACAATGTGGGAGACCTGGGTTTGATCCCTGGGTCGGGAAGTTCCCTGGAGAAGGAAATGGCAACCCACTCCAGTACTCTTGCCTAGAAAATCCCATGGACGAAGGAGCCTGGAGTCCATGGGGTCACAAAGAGTTGGACACGACTGAGCGACTTCACTTTCCAAAGGCTAGCCCTTCCCTGAGATGTTTTGCAAGACTGAGGACTCTTTTGACTTTAGTTCCTCACTGCCCCCCTCTCTCTATTCTGCCTTTTTACTTAAGTTGTTCATTGCCTCTCTCTCTGACCCATAAAAGAACCTGGCATCCGGACTCCGACAAACTTTGTCTGCCATCTCCTAGGCCAGCCGACTTTCCAAATAGCCATATACTGTGTCTCAGTACCTCGTCCCTCAGATTTATTGGCCTCTCCTGTGGCTAGCAGAGCAAGCTCGAATTCAGTAACAGTCTCAGTTAATCACTGAGATATGGTCAACGCAGACTCCATCCCCCACTGCGTGCAGGCTTGTCAACTTCTTGTGATTTTTCTTTAGATTCTGTCTTATTCACATGGTTTGTTGCCAAAATTACTGAAGGGGATGCTAGAGAAAAGATCTAGTAATCTGTTAAGTATTTATTCTTCATTTCTACTTTAATCTATGAAAAGAACCAATAGATTAGTCAAGGCATTGTGTGATCAAAATATTTGAAAGTTGCACTTAGGCTGGAGGTGAGTAGAGTCAGAGGCGCCTGATTTAAGGTTAGTGACAAGACCAAGGGGGCTTTTGTAAAGAGCTCTTTCCTGCAAAGAACTACATCCTGCAAAAAGCTGCTTATATTACTAGTAATTTTCTTTGAGAGATAGGGCTACAGATGTGCATGTATTTCAGTATAAGATGACTTTAAAATAAATTACCTCATTTTTCAGATATTTTTGAGGATTTCTTGGCTTATGTCCCATCAATAAATCTCATAGGGTGGAGCAGCAATTTTTGATGTCATTTGATGGATTATAAGCACTCCAGTTATCAAAAGTAGGCAAGATTACAGATGTTTGTAGTTTATGAGAGTAGATAAAATTTCCCACTTTAGAATCTTAATTTTTAGATAATTACATATTCCCAAGGAATGGCAAAGATAGAATCAAAAGCAGTTGATTTCTAGATATTAACCATGTATCCTACAACCTTGTCACTGCTTATCAGTTCCAGGAGTTTTTTGTCTTGTTTCATGTTTGCAATTCCTTGGGATTTTCTTTATAGTGAATCTTTTCATATATGAACAACTTATCATGTTTTACTATTGCTTTTGGCCAATATTCAAAAATAAAAATTTCTAAGATTTCCCCGGCTCAGTATTTTCCTCTTTATCCTTTGTCTTTCCCACTCATACCTCGGGAATGAGCTCTGTTAAATGTCAAGGAGATTTTAACATGTAGAGACAGGTAAACGTCCCCAGGGAAGGAAAAAATTAGGGGGAGTTAGAAAAATTCCCATCCCAGGTCAACTGATTATCAATTAATTTATCTTTCCCCACCCTTAACAATGAGGATAATCAATAGAATCATTCTCTTGTTTATAATCAAGGTATAATTTAACACTACAGTGCAACAAATAAATCATGTGTGCAGTTCAAAGAAATTTGAAAAATGCATATGCTTATTCATTGTGCTCCACAGCACATTTCCTTTATCCATACACCACAGTTTATCTGTTTGTATCTGTTTGCTTTTTGATGGGCACTTGGACTATTTCTGGTTTTTGACAGGACTACAAGGGCTGTGCTTACCCAGCTTCAAGACTGAAGAAAGAGTCAGCAACAGAGATATCAGTGGTTTAATGAATGGGGGAGCTTACACGTCTGAAGGAAGGTCCTCGAGCCACACTCCACCATGTACTGTGGATGGCAAGGCAAGCTGTGGTGACAGACTTCACTGCTGGTGGCAGGGGGAAGTGAAAATGTTAGTCACTCAGTCGTGCCTGAATCTTGGTGACCCCGTGGACTGTAGCCCACCAGGCTCCTTTGTCCATGGAATTCTCCAGGCAACAGTACTGAAGTGGGTAGCCATTCCCTTCTCCAGGGGATCTTCCTGACCCAGGGACTGAAACTGGATCTCCTGCATGGCGAGCAGATTCTTTACCAGCTGAGCCACAAGGGAAGTCTGATGGCAGGGGGAGGTTATCAGTTGTAGTGGCAATTGATATCTAGTGGGCTCATGGCTTACCAGGGAAAACAGCAGAAGGGCATGCCCCTAACCACCCTTTTGAGAAGCATAGTGGAGTGTCCTGATCTAAAGCTGGAACAATCATTACCTGGGACCTGGGGTAAGTAAGAAGATCAGTCATGTAACTAACAAATAGCTAAGGCAAACACTGGCGGAGCAGAGGAGAGGTGCAGAGAGCAAGAGAACAGCCATCCTGAGTGGCCTGACCATACAACTACTATGAACATTCTTATACAAAGAGATTTGCTGATGTGTTTTCACTTCTCTTGGATTAAGGCCTTGGGGTAGAGATTTTTGCGTTATTGGGTAGATATACGCTTTATTAGAAACGGCCAGTCTTGGACACGGCAGCAGTATGTAGAAGCTCCAGTTATCACAGCCTTGGCAACGTGTTGTGTTGTCAGTGTTTTTATTTTAGCTATTTCAGTGACTCTGAGGTGAAATCTCAATGTAGCTTACTTTGCAGTTCCCTAAAGGACAGAAATGGTATGGACTTAACAGAAGCAGAAGATATTAAGAAGAGGTGGCAAGAATACACAGAAGAACTGTACAAAAAAGATCTTCACGACCCAGATAATCATGATGATGTGATCACTAATCTAGAGCCAGACATCTTGGAATGTGAAGTCAAGTGGGCCTTAGAAAGCATCACTACGAACAAAGCTAGTGGAGGTGACGGAATTCCAGTTGAGCTGTTTCAAATCCTGAAAGATGATGCTGTGAAAGTGCTGCACTCAATATGCCAGCAAATTTGGAAAACTCAGCAGTGGCCACAGGACTGGAAAAGGTCAGTTTTCATTCCAATTCCAAAGAAAGGCAATGCAAAAGAATGCTCCAATTACCGCACAATTGCACTCATCTCACATGCTAGTAAAGTAATGCTCAAAATCCTCCAAGCCAGGCTTCAGCAATACGTGAACCGTGAACTCCCTGATGTTCAAGCTGGCTTTAGAAAAGGCAGAGGAACCAGAGATCAAATTGCCAACATCCGCTGGATCATGGAAAAAGCAAGAGAGTTCCAGAAAAACATCTACTTCTGCTTTATCGACTATGCCAAAGCCTTTGACTGTGTGGATCACAATAAACTGTGGAAAATTCTGAAAGAGATGGGAATACCAGACCACCTAACCTGCCTCTTGAGAAATCTGTATGCAGGTCAGGAAGCAACAGTTAGGACTGGACATGGAACAACAGACTGGTTCCAAATAGGAAAAGGAGTGCGTCAAGGCTGTATATTGTCACCCTGCTTATTTAACTT
>SJYT01073975.1:29777-60022 GCA_006410635.1 Cephalophus harveyi | reverse complement strand
ACTCGATGGATGTGAGTCTGAGTGAACTCCGAGAGATGGTGATGAACAGGGAGGCCTGGCGTGCTGCGATTCATGGGGTCGCAAAGAGTCGGACACGACTGAGCGACTGAACTGAACTGAATACCTAGTAATATTGCACATATTTTAGCATGCCTATTGGCCATTCATAGATCTTCTTTTCTGAAGTGTTTGTTTAAATCTTTTTCAATTGAGTTGTTTTAAAATTTTTTATTGAGTTGTAAAAGTTATTTATATATTCTGGATGCAAACCTTTTGTCAGATGTATATCTTGCAAATATTTTCTTCTGATTGAAGTCTTTTCCATTAGTTTCTTAATGGTATTGTTGATAAGAAGTTTTTAATTTTGATGAAATCCAGTTCATCAATTTTGTTTTTTTCTAGGACTAGGTTTAGATGCAGGTTACTGCAAACTCCAGGTAGTCATGGCTTAAACAAGATGGCCATGTCTTTTTTTCTCTCTCTCACTAAGGCAGGAAGTCCATTTCACAATCACCAGTTATCTCTTCAATTGTGTCATTTTTCCATGTAGTTCATAAAAGTACCTGAACCAAAGTAAAAAGAACACATCCTCTTTCTGTGGATATTTCTTTGGAGTAGGACCATCATTAACCCTTATATTTAATTGTCTCATCTGTCTACAAGACTACAAAGGATGCTGAATAATGTGGTTTATATTTCATTGGGCTATGTACTCACTTTAAAAAAAAACAACAAATGTTCTAATGAGACAGAAGGACAAGATAACAAATATTGCAGGAAAAATGGTAGTCTCTGTCATAATCTGTTGATAGTTTCCTGTGAATTTTCTCATTTCATCTATTTTCAAATATGTTAGTATACAATCATTGTTTCAATCTTATTACATTTACTTTTTCTTAACTTTGCAATTACATTGTGATTTCCATTCTTAATATTGTTTATTCATATTTACTTTTTTCCCCATGATTAGTATTGTCAAAGATTCATCAGTTGTATCTCTCTGAAGAAGTAGCTTCTGGCTTAGTTTCTCTTCTCCAGCAGAGTTTTAGAAATGGAGGAATATTGCTTGTTTCTTGGAAATTTTTATCAGCACTTATACCTGTAAAAATATAATAAAAGATATCAAACTCAGGTCTCCAAATGACTAATGGAGAGAGAAACTGCTAATTTAGCAAATGAAGCAAGGTTATTTTTAGGATTTTAGCTTTGGGCTCAGTGATTTTAAGAAATTCTATCATTTGGGTCAGGGAGAGGTAATTATATTAATTTCCATTTTTGATAGAATGAGATGGCTGGATGGCATCACTGACTCGATGGACATGCATTTGAGTGAACTCCGAGAGTTGGTGATGGACAGGGAGGCCTGGCATGCTGCGATTCACGGGGTCGCAGAGTCGGACACGACTGAGTGACTGAACTGAACTGAACTGAATTAGTCTAACATATATATAATACATATATATATGAATATCTGTGTATAAATATATATACTAGAGGAACTGAGATTGTTGTGGGGACTGGCAAGTTCAAAATCTGTGAGGCAAACCAGCAGGCTGGAGATCTGAGGAAGAGCTGACATTGCTGTCTTGAGTCCAAAATCTGCAGGATAGTTCTGCAAACTGGAAACAGAAGCAGGGTTTCTAGATTACAGCGATGAGCCAGATTTTTTCTTCTTTGGGAAATCTTAGTTTTCGTTCTTAAGGTCTTCGACTGATTGAATAAGGCCTACCCACACTGTGGAGGGCAGTGTGCTTTTCTTTAAGCTTACTGATTTAAATGTTAATCATATCTTAAAAATACTTTTACAGCAACATCTAAACTGGTTAGATCATCTGCTGCCTTTGCCAAAGAACCAGCAGGCAGATCCTTTACCGCTGAACCACCTAGGACGCTCTCAAGGGATTACAGAGTTACTTAAATCTTTTTGGATGATATGTGAACAAAATATTGAAGACCACTAGGATTAAGTCCCAAACTCTCTCCAAGGGAGCCACCATGGTACCAAAAATATTCAATGATACTTGTTAAAGATGGTAATACATTCTTTATGCAGGACCATCAAGTAGGATGGAATGGAATTTTACAGTGGGGGAGAAAGATTGGGCTCGACTCCAAATTCAGCAGGGGCAAATGGGAATTTATTGCCAAGCAGCAGGGTGGATATCAGTGAGCAAAAGCACTAAGAGGAAACATCAGGAGTAAGGGGAAATCTGACAAGGGATTTTTGCTGAATGAAGACAGGTCAAGGTGATCAGGCATGATACAGGTAATGGTGGAGGATGAGGAACCTGGTCAGACATTGAGGCTACTGGATAGTGAGGGAGGTGTGGAGATTCTGGTTAAATTGATTTAGCAAGGTTCCTGGTAAAATGAAATTTTATAAGGAAGTGCACAGATGGGCCTAGGAAAGCCTCATGACCCTGACTAATGTTAGATCAAGCAAAGAATCTTTGTCAGTATTGAGAGGCAACATTTCTGTCAATAGCTTAGGAGAAAGAGCACTTGTAGTTTAATCATTAACTCTTTTTCTTTTTTAAAAGTGCTTTAATGAAGTATAATTGACATACAAAGAACTGAACATATTTAATGAGTACAATCTGATGAGTTCAAACAAACCCCAACCCCTGTGATTCCATCACCACAATCAAGGTAACAGACATATCCAGTACTCCCCAAAGTTTCCCTGTGTCCCTTTGCTTTATGTTTTATTTTGTGTGAGTGTGTGGTCAGACAACTTAACATGAGGTCTATCCTTTCAACAAAATTTGAAGAGCACAATACTACTTTGTGATCTAAGCACTATGCTGAAGATTTGGAAACAATGCAAGTATCCATCAATAGACAAAAGATGTAAGTGGTGTATACACGGGTTTCCCAGATGACACATTGGTAAAGAATACATCTGCCAGTACAGAAGCGCACCAAGCTCCTCTGCCTCTGTGACTTGCCAGGCAAGAATACTGGAGTGGGGCTGCCACTTCCTTCTCCAGGGGAACTTCCCAACCCAGGGATTGAATACATGTCTCCCGAGTTGGCAAGCAGATTATTTTACTGCTGATCTACCATTTTACAGAAGTGCCAAAAACATCCTTACCTTGTTCCTGACGTTAGAGGAAAGGTTTTCCATCTTTTACCACTGAATATGAAACTCCAGTGCTTTGGCCAACTCATGCGAAGAGTTGACTCACTGGAAAAAGACTCTGATGCTGGGAGGGATTGGGGGCAGGAGAAGAAGAGGACAACAGAGGATGAGATGGCTGGATGGCATCACTTGAAGAATTGATGCTTTTGAACTGTGGTGTTGGAGAAGACTCTTGAGAGTCCCTTGGACTGCAAGGAGATCCAACCAGTCCATTCTGAAGATGATCAGCCCTGGGATTTCTTTGGAAGGAATGATGCTAAAGCTGAAACTCCAGTACTTTGGCCACCTCATGTGAAGAGTTGACTCATTGGAAAAGCCTCTGATGCTGGGAGGGATTGGGGGCAGGAGGAGAAGAGGACAACAGAGGATGAGATGGCTGGATGGCATCACTGACTCGATGGACATGAGTCTGAGTGAACTCCGGGAGTTGGTGATGGACAGGGAGGCCTGGCGTGCTGCGATTCATGGGGTCACAAAGAGTTGGACAGGAATGAGCAACTGAACTGAACTGAACTGAACTGAAAGGTGGTTTTGGGCAAGTTGACCTTTTTGTTGCCATTTCATTATTAGTAAAATATACCTTCTTTATCAAGTGGTTGCTGTGAGACAGGTATTGTAAAAGGCATCTCAGTAGGGTTCCTTCTGCATAGTAAATGGCTTAATACATGCTAAATGTTATTTCTTCAAATAGACACACAGGTGCAGTTATTAATAAGTAAGGGAAGTTAAAATATAAACATGGGATTTAAAGGCCTCTCGCTCTGTTCTCAGTATAGTGAAATAGAGTCTTGGAAGAGGAGGACTACAATTATTCATGTAGTTCAAACAGAAGTATAAGCCTAAAGGAAAAAAAAAATTGCCTGTGTCCTAATGTCCTGCTTTTCAGTTCAGTGTTTCTAAGCTGGGTGCCAGAGCTCAGGCGCTCTGTAAATTCAGGCCAATTTCCCCTTTGCTGGAGCCTTTCCTAGGACACGTTGGGACTTGTCATTTTACTTGAGGGATCCACTGAGCAGATTAGCATTAAGAAAGGCATCAGGGGAGTTCTCTGGTGGCCTAGTGGTTAGGATTTGGTGCTTTAACTGTGGAAGCCTTGGTTCAGTCACTGGTTGAGCAACTTAGATTCTACAAGCCATGTGGTGCAGCCCACCCCTACCCCCCAAAAAAAGTACAGTGTATCATTTGGGACTTCCTGGCAGTCCAGTGGTTATAACTTCATGCTTCCACTGCAGGGGACATGGGTTCGATTCCTGATCGGGGAACTATATCACATAGGCCATGTGGTGTGGCCAAAAAATTTTCCAAAATATAATAAATATATAAGTAAATAAAAGACATCAGGACCCCTTGTAACATGGTATAGTCAGTTTGACAGTATAGGTCATTTATGTCTGAACAACTTCCTAGTTTGAGGTAGAATCTGTTTAGATATAGCATCATGCTTCTCTTTATTAAAACAGGGAAATTTTGAAAGGACGTTTATTTGTTGCCTGCTATATTGGCTGTGTAATTACTCAGAAGTGAATGCCAAATAGCTGTTGATTAGTGGACAATTGGAGAAGGCAATGGCACCCCACTCCAGTATTTTTGCCTGGAAAATCCCATGGACGGAGGAGCCTGGTAGGCTGCAGGCCATGGGGTTGCTAGGAGTCGGACACGACTGAGCGACTTCACTTTCACTTTTCACTTTCATGCATTGGAGAAGGAAATGGCAACCCACTCCAGTGTTCTTGCCTGGAGAATCCCAGGGACGGCGGAGCCTGGTGGGCTGCTGTCTCTGGGGTCGCACAGAGTCAGACACGACTGAAGCGACTTAGCAGCAGCAGCAGCAGCAGTGGACAATTGGCTACTACTGCTCACTCCTGCTCTTACCACTGTTATAGCTGTTTTTCCAATCAGCTGTATTTGTATTATTGGTAGAAGAGTACCTCTCTGTGAGTGCACACTCTGAAACCATTAGGATTTGCTGTTAAAAGTTACCAGAATAAAAAATTTATACTTAGGCAGGAAAGAACTAACAACTACTAAAAGTCTCATCAGCTAGTTACCTGGTTCAGAAGAGGTACATAGATCTGGGAGAATAAGATGTATATATATATTAGGTTAGCAGGCAAGAATTTAAGGCTAGAGACGTCATTTAAAGATGAGAGGATTAGGCAACTCCAGAAGTCAAAACAGTTAGGATCTAGGGTCCAAACTCTGGCAGACTGTCATAAAGCAGTGTGGATAACAGTTATAGCAGATGGAGCCAAAGGGTATTGATTCCCACCTCCCCCTCTATAGATTAGCTCAATCCCTGGCCCCGAGGTGTGCATTAGACCCAGAAGGCCCTCAGGTGCCTGCAGGTCCCCTTTGCCCTGGTGGAAATGATGACCTCTCACGGGGGGGAGAATCTGGTTGGGTGGGGAACTGCTCTCCTGTGACCCGCAGCAAAGCCGGGATTGGGTGATAAACTTCTCTCTAAGAAGCTTTCTGTTTGCGATGTACTGCACCCATATGCTGAGTTCTCTGCAATGTCCTTTCCAATTTATGCACCCTTTATTATTTTAATGTGTACCTTTTGAATGGCTGAAAAATTAACCCAGTCCCGGGGTGAGGGTGGGGGCTGCTCACGAGTTGGCTGCATGCGGTACTTTGGTAACTGTGCGCATTTGTTGCAGTGTGTTTGCCGTGTGCTAGGATTTGTTCGGCATGAATGTGAATGAGGTCATACTTGGCCTTGCACAATGTCGCTGTTCCTTCTGTAGCCCCTGAAGGGAATGCCTCTTACCTGGCGTTAGCAGTGGCAAAGCTCCTCCAACGTGTGCTTCCAGCCCCACATAGCTAATTAGAAATGAAAAGCCTGTGCTTTTCAGAAGGCTCATCTTATGCCGGCATGACACATTTATTAATACGCCATGCCATAACTCGTTAAGAGCTGTTCTACCGCTGCTAATGGGCCTTGTACTCACACACATTCAGTGGCTGTTGTTATAAACTGATATTTTCCCCTGGGCCATAAACCACAATTCAGTATCAATTTCCCTTTTAACTCATTTACTTCACAAGATCTAATTTAAGACAGATTAGGTAAAATATTGGACTTCATGGGTACCAAGTGACTATTGCTTAAGAAATATTCTCATAAGAATCCAAAGCTAGCTGTCCTTCGCTCTCCTGCTGGGCTTTAAAGGATCTGGTGTTGGAGCACAGGATTGAACAAAGGATAACTCCTTTTCTGGGTTCTTACTAGCAGTTTAACGATGATTCAGTTCAGTTCAGTTCAATCGCTCAGTCATGTCCGACTCTTTGCAACCCCATGAACTGCAGCACACCAGGCCTCCCTGTCTATCACCAACTCCTGGAGTTTACTCAAACTCATGTCCATTGAGTCGGTGATGCCATCCAACCAGCTCATCCTCTGTCATCCCCTACTGAGATTTAAATCAACTATGCATATGACTTTAAAATGCTTTTGTGTATATATATATATTTTAAATTCAGCCCATCACCAATCCTCCTTATTCATTCTCTTTTGCATAGTCACTGTTCTGCCCAGAAAAGGTGATAAGTAGAGGACCTAGAGTGGGGAAAAGCAGCCCGTGGTACTATACTGCCATGGGACCATGCTGCCCATTTCTCACATAAGTACAGTTGTCAGGATAGTATTAAGCACCTTTGACCCCGGCCTTGACAGTTTCACTCAAAAAAGCAAAATAACTAACTCAGGAGAGTTCCACCAAGATGGAATGTGAAGGAATGAATAGAATAGTAAGTAGGCTTTCTCCTCAAAACTATGGTTTGCCTTTTGTTGCACTTGATTTTGGAAGTGAAAATCGCTCAGTCGTATCTGACTCTTTGTGACCTCATGGACTATATATAGTCCCTGGAATTCTCCAGGCCAGAATAATGGGGTGGATAGACTTTCCCTTCTGCAGGGGATCTTCCCAACCCAGGGATCGAACCCAGGGATCTCCCACGTTGCAGGCGGATTTTTTATCAGCTGAGCCACAAGGGAAGCCCAGGAATACTGGAGTGGGTAGCCTGTCCCTTCTCCAGGGGATCTTCCCGACCCAGGAGTGGAACCAGGGTCTCCTGCATTGCAGGCAGATTATTTACCAACTGAGCTACTAGGGAAGCCCTTTTACAATATTGGATGCATCTATATATTTTCTAAATCGTAGGCTCATAGACGTCAGAGCTGGAAAGGACCTGGGCACAGCCACCAGGCAGCCCCCTCTCTTAAGTTAGAGATGAGGAAAATGAGATCCAGAGAGCTGTAGGGGCTTCCCCAGGTCATACTGCCACGTAGAGACAGGTGAAAAAGGACAACCTGTGTGTTTTCATACCTGAGAGGTGATGTGGCACTTCTCAAATCCTGGTGAACACAGGTTCCTCTGCAGCTTGTTTATCAGAATCTCTGAGGTGGGACTTGTGAATCTGTGGGTTTGTTTTTTTTTTTTTTTTAAGATGATCAGATTATTCTTAAGCAACCAGTCTGTCTTATGTCAGAACTGGTATTCATACAAAACAGGGATTTACCAGCCTTGACCCCTGGCCCAGATCAGCTCTGCCATTTGCTTTTGTATGGCCCATGAGTTAAGATGGATTTTCACACGACTGACTTCCAGAGTGGTCCAGTGGTTAGGAGGTTAGGACTCTGCATTTCCACTGCAGGACGCACAGGTTCAGTCCCTGGTTGGGGAGCTAAGATCCCGCAAGAAGCATGGCACAGCCAAAAAATAGCAGAGAAGGCTTTTCACATTTTTAAGTGATTGTGCTTAGTCTGTGCTTAGTCTTTCAGTTGTGTCCTACTCTTTGTGACCCCAGGGACTATAGCCTGTCAGGCTCCTCTGTCCACGGGGACTCTCCAACCCACTCTGAATACTGGAGTGGGTTGCCATTCTCTTCTCCAGGGGATCTTCCCAACCCAGGGATCGAACCCAGGTCTCCCACATTACAGGCAGATTCTTTACCATCTGAGCCACCAGGGAAGCCCTTTAAGTAATTGGGGAAAAGTAAAAAAAAAAAAAAATTCCGTGATGTATGAAAATTTTAGGAAATTAAAATTTCCTTGTCCATACATAAAGTTTTATTGAAGCATAGTCCCTCTTATTTGTTTACATATTGTCTATGGTTACTTTTGCAACTGCAGTGGCAGGGTTGAGTTGCTGCACCAGGGACTGTATGGTCCATAGAGCCTGTAATATTTGCTCTCTGACTCTTTACAAAAAAAGGTTTGCTGACCGCTGATATATATTATTCTCTCAGATAAGCACTACAAGTCCCAGTGTAAGAGGAGATTCTTAAGCTTTGAGACCTTGTATTGGTCCAAACACCATCTTGCCTTTTGCAAAAGATGATATTTGAAAAACTGCATATAAGTTAAGCATATGTAAATCTAATTATTTAACAATAAAGTATGCTTCATTGTAATACAACTTGCTGCTTTGAAGTATGGAGGATTCACCTTCATTTCTGGACATTTAGTGTAAACTAGAGGTTTATTTCTCTTTGATCCAAAAACAGATCTCCTGTTTTTATACTTGATAGAGGATATAAATACTTAGAAAGTAGTGATGATTAAACTATTCTATATGCAGTATTCAGTATCCAAATTAATTATGAAATTTCTACTTCACACATAAAATGTCCTTAAGGAAACCTTTACTCCTACAAAACCATCTTTTATTTAATTTTTTTAAAAATCTTTTAAAAATTCACTGTAGAAACCTAGTTTCCCTCAGGATCATCAGTATCATCCTTGCCAATGCATCACTGTACTCATTTAGAATCCTAGCTACCTCCTGGTTTTTCTTCAACCAAGGCCTGACAACGTCAGTTTCCTAATGCCTTCCTTTTCTTTTCCCTCACCTTAGCCATGCAAGCATTTGTTCAGTCCTCAAGTAGCATTCAGAGAAGGCAATGGCACCCCACTCCAGTACTCTTGCCTGGAAAATCCCATGGACGGAAGAGCCTGGTAGGCTGCAGTCCATGGGGTTGCTAAGAGTCGGACACGACTGAGCAACTTCACTTTCACTTTTCACTTTCATGCATTGGAGAAGGAAATGGCAACCCACTCCAGGGTTCTTGCCTGGAGAATCCCAGGGACGGGGGAGCCTGATGGGCTGCTGTCTATGGGATCGTACGGAGTCGGACACGACTGTAGTGACTTAGCAGCAGCAGCAGCAAGTAACATTTATTGAGCACCTGTTCTGTGCTGCCGTGCAGGCTCTGATCCTGAGATAGGAAATACCCTCAGCGGTTCCTCTAGACCTGTCTTTCCATCACAGCCAGGCTAAAAGATGAGAAATTGGGAGGTGCAGAGTTTGTTACTTTAAAAAACTCTGATGCTTATCTCCTTCTGAGGCAGTTAGATTTTATACAGGCCCGGCCTGGTGGTTTTGGATCCTGGGACCTGGGCCAGCACTTCCGTTGTTGCTGAGGCTTTCATGCAGTGTGCCTCAGGGGCTCAGGTTTCTCATCCACCAGAGACTCCATCCCCTCAACAGGTTTATTCCCTGTCACTGAATTACTTCTCCATCTGGCAAATAGAAGCTGTAAAGAGACTCTAAACTTGGCATCATATGTTGCTCCTTGCAGCCTAACCTTTGATAGGTGGTGTCCCTCTCCTGAGCTTTTGTGAAATGCACAGAGGATAATAAACCCTCCTTCACACATACTTCATGGGAATATTATGAGGTTGAATGAGGAGGTTATTTAAAAGGTTTGACATTTTCTTGGAGGGGGTTGCTATAGAAACGCAGAGGAATACAAGTACTTCAGAGAAGAAATTTCAGGAAAGTTCAGGGCTCTTTAGTTTTTATTTTTTTGAATTATGAAGTATGACAACACATTTACAGGAGACTTGGAAAATACAGAACAAAGTTACATATAGTTGGAGTTTCAATATCAAACTCTCAAAAATTAATAGAATGAATATACAGAGAAGTAGAAAGATATAGTAGACCTGAAAAGCACTGTGAACCAATTCAACATAATTAAGATTTATATAATTTTCACTCAACAGTAAGATACAAATTCTATTCAAGCTCCCATAGACTGTAAACTAGGAGACACTGGAATATATTCAGGGACATAAAATAAGGTGCAAAAACTTCATGGTCTAAAGGTATTGAAATCATACAGTCTGTTCTCTTATCATTGTAGATATGTTAGAAATCAATATCAAAAGAAATTTGAAAATAACCCACATATTTTCAAGTGCAGTGTGACATTTACCAAGAGAGATCTTCGACTTAGCCATCAAAAGTGTCAATAAAGTTGACTGAAAAAGACACAGAGTGATTGCAGAGAAGGAAGCATTTTAAGTGAGAAATTAGTATCAAAATGAGAAATTAATATTAAAGATACTTTAAACAAAATCCCATGTATTTGGAAATTAAATGTCCACTTTTAAATGATGGTGTAGCTAAGAAGCCATAATAAGGAAAATTAGGGGAAAAATTGTAATAGAATAAAAATGGAAAGAGAATTTACCAGAATTTGTTGTATGCTGCGGAAGGTGCTCAATGCAATTAAATACAACGTGAAGTCTTCAATAGGTATGAAAACAAATAACGGACAGTAGCATAAAATTTTGTGAAGTTAGAACAAAATTTGTCCTATTGTTAAAATAGGACAAAATTGTTAAAATTTGTCCTATTTGTCCTGTACACTTGTTAATTTTGTGTGTGTATGTGTGTTTTACAACATAGCATTTATTTATATTCTCAGAATTGGATTAGAAGTTTCAAGCAGGGCTCTTTGTTCCTTTGAGAGGCCAAAATATGGAAGAGCCGGAGCTCAGCCCTTGACGTCTTTCAGCCTAACCCCAAGCCTACTACTTCCCCTTGGTTTTAGGATTAAGTTTTGCCTGCAGTTATCGCCAACCCTCCCGCAACCCCCACCGCTGCCTGGGGCCAGTACCTTCTAGTACAGGAAGATTATGATCTCAGTGCAATCTCTCCACTGGGGCTGCTGCATCGAGCATTTCCAGAATGCTTATGGGCTTCCCTGGTGGCTTAGAGGTTAAAGCGTCTGCCTCCAATGCGGGAGACCCGGGTTCGATCCCTGGGTCGAGAAGATCCCCTGGAGAAGGAAATGGCAATCCACTCCAGTATTCCTGCCTGGAGAATCCCATGGACGGAGAAGCCTAGTGGGTTACAGTCCACGGGGTCGCAAAGAGTCGGACACGACTGAGTGACTTCACCTTCACCTTATGGCTTAACACCAGCACTGCTTTTCTATTGTGTAGAAAATGGCGTGACTGCCAGGAACGGAAAGAATAGAAGATGAGAGGACGGGAACTTTAAAAAAATCTGCCAGCCATTGTGTATTGGGAGTACTTGGGTTGAGCATTGTATTGAAACTGTGGGAGGAAGTGTGAAGTTGTTTCCTGCTCTCCAAGAGCAGGAAAACTAGTAGGGGTGGAGAGTGGAGGGAAAAGTACAAAAAGAACTTGGAGAATAAGGAAAGACACAAACTCTGAGTGTAATAAGAGTTCAGCAAAGGGGGAAGTCAGAGTGATCGCAAATATATCATAAAAAAGTGGGACCTTGGGCCTCTCTGGTGGTCTAGTGATTAAGAATCTGCCTGCCAGTGCAAGGGACATGGGCTCAATCCCTGGTCTGGGAAGATCCCACATGCAGCAGAGCATTTAAGCCCGTGTGCCACAAGCATTGAGCCTGTGAACTGCAATTACTGAAGCCTGTGTGCTGTAGAGGCCGTGCTCTGCAACGAGCAGTGAGAAGCCTGCTCACCACAACGAAGAGTAGCCCCTACTTGCCACAACTGGAGAGCGCCTGTGTGCAGCAAAGAAGACCCAGCGCAGCCAAAAATAGACAGACAAGTCTTTTTTTAAAAAAAAAAAGTGGAACCTCAGTACCAAATTCAAAGTAACACTGACCTCTGTGGGAAGGAGGGGATGGAGTTGGAAAGGACTGTGGAAAGAAACTATATTAGTAAAGTGTTATTTCCTAGGCTAACTGATGGATATAGAGATGTTTGTGGTATCATTCCGTAGACTTTTTAATATGTCTTATGCCTCTCATATGGTTCATTTTTGTGGTATTTTTGTTTTCATTGAGATACAGTTCACATGCTAGAAAATCTACCATTTTAATGTGTACAATTCACTGGGTTTTTATTCGCTAGTTTGTGAAGCCATCATCACTTTCTAATTTCAGAACATTTTCATCACCCTAAAGAGACCCACTGGTTTCCCTGGTGGCTCAGTGTTAAAGAACCCACCTGCCAAGGTGGGTTTGATCCTGAGTCACAAGATCCCCTGGAGAAGGAAATGCCAGCCCACTCCAGTATTCCTGCCTGGAGAATCCCATGGACGGAGGAGCTGTGGGCTGTATAGTCCATAGGGTCACAGCAAGTTGGACATGACTTGTCTACTAAACAACCACAACAGAGAGACCCATTAGCAAGGAGCTCCTAATCCCCTCTCCAGCCAATCCTAGGCTGACCAACTTTCTCAGGATTTGCCTATTCTAGACATTCCATGTAAATGGAATCCTACAGTATATGGCCTGTTGTGTTTGAACTCTTCGCAAGGTTTTTCAAGTTTCACTCAGGTTGTAGCATGTACTTAACTTCTCTTCCTTTCTTTTTTTCTTGGCCCAGATGTCTTTATTTTTCAAAAAGGTCCTTAAATCTTTCTGAAGTTCCAAACGGGTTGGGAAACACTTTTAGCTATTGCTATTCTTAATTCTATTATTTGGTTTGGAATAAAACTGATTTTTAAAAATTTATTCATAACACATTACTGGTCACTTTTCAGGTAATAATATACAGCTGACCCTTGAACAACACAGGCATGAAGGGCCCAGTCGAAGATCCACCTAAAACTATAGGCAGCCCTCTGCATGCGTGGTGCCCTCACGCCTCAGTCCCTTAGAGGCTGTGATTCGTTTGTATCTGTGCTTCTGCAGCGGCAGATTCCACTGACTGTGGATCATGTAGTACTGCAGGATTTCCTGTTGAAAAAAAATCTATGAACAGGTGGACCTGCGCCATTCAAACCCATGTTGTTCAAGGGTCAACTGTATATATTTTTTATTGGGTAAACTATATGTAACACTGAAGAAGGCTTTCTTATCTCTTCTTGCTATTCTTTGGAACTCTGCATTCAGATGCTTATATCTTTCCTTTTCTCCTTTGGTTTTCGCCTCTCTTCTTTTCACAGCTATTTGTAAGGCCTCCCCAGACAGCCATTTTGCTTTTTTGCATTTCTTTTCCATGGGGATGGTCTTGATCCCTGTCTCCAGTACAATGTCACGAACCTCATTCCATAGTTCATCAGGCACTCTATCTATCAGATCTAGGCCCTTAAATCTATTTCTCACTTCCACTGTATAATCATAAGGGATTTGATTTAGGTCATATCTGAATGGTCTAGCGGTTTTCCCTACTTTCTTCAATTTGAGTCTGAATTTGGTAATAAGGAGTTCATGATCTGAGCCACAGTCAGCTCCTGGTCTTGTTTTTGTTGACTGTATAGAGCTTCTCCATCTTTGGCTGCATAGAATATAATCAGTCTGATTTCGGTGTTGACCATCTGGTGATGTCCATGTGTAGAGTCTTCTCTTGTGTTGTTGGAAGAGGGTATTTGCTATGACCAGTGCATTTTCTTGGCAAAACTCTATTAGTCTTTGCCCTGCTTCATTCCGCATTCCAAGGCCAAATTTGCCTGTTACTCCAGGTGTTTCTTGACTTCCTACTTTAGCATTCCAGTCCCCTATAATGAAAAGGACATCTTTTTTGGGTGTTAGTTCTAATTGCAAAGGGTTGACTCATTGGAAAAGACTCTGATGCTGGGAGGGATTGGGGGCAGGAGGAGAAGGGGACGACAGAGAATGAGATGGCTGGATGGCATCACGGACTTGATGGACATGGGTCTGAGTTAACTCCAGGAGTTAGTGATGGACAGGGAAGCCTGGCGTGCTGTGATTCATGTGGTCGCAAAGACATGACTGAGCGACTGAACTGAACTGAACTGATCTGGTGATGTCCATGTGTAGAGTCTTCTCTGGTGTTGCTGGAAGAGGGTGTTTGCTATGACCAGTGCGCTCTCTTGGCAAAACTCTATTAGCCTTTGCCCTGCTTCATTCTGTACTCCAAGGCCAAATTTGCCTGTTACTCCAGGTGTTTCTTGACTTCCTACTTTAGCATTCCAGTCCCCTATAAAGAAAAGGACATCTTTTTTGGGTGTTAGTTCTAAAAGGTCTTGTAGGTCTTCATAAAACCGTTCAACTTCAGCTTCTTCAGCATTAAATCTTGGGGCATAGGCTTGGATTACTGTGATATTGAATGTTTTGCCTTGGAAATGAACAGAGATCATTCTGTTATTTTTGAGATTGCATCCAAGTACTGCATTTCAGACTCTTTCGTTGACCATTATGGCTATTCCATTTCTTCTAAGGGATTCCTGCCCACAGTAGTAGATATAATGGTCATCTGAGTTAAATTCACCCATTCCAGTTCATTTTAGTTTGCTGATTCTTAGAATGTTGACGTTCACTCTTGCCATTTCCTGTTTGACCACTTGCAATTTGCCTTGATTCATGGACCTAACATTCCAGGTTCCTATGAAATATTGCTCTTTACAGCGTCGGGCCCTGCTTCTAGCACCAGTCACATCCACAACTGGATATTGTTTTTGCTTTGGCTCCATCCCTTCATTGTTTCTGTAGTTATGTCTCCACTGATCTCCAGTAGCATATTGGGCACTTACCAACCTGGGGAGTTCCTCTTTCAGTATCCTATCATTTTGCCTTTTCATACTGTTTGTGGGGTTCTCAAGGCAAGAATACTGAAGTGGTTGCCATGTCCTTCTCCAGTGGACCACATTCTGTCAGACCTCTCCACCATGACCCATCTGTCTTGGGTGGCCCCATATGGTGTGGCTTAGTTTCATGGAGTTACAAGGCCGTGGTCTGTGGATTCAGATTGGCTAGTTTTCTGTGATTATGGTTTCAGTGTGTCTGCCCTCTGATGCCCTCTCGCAACACCTACCATCTTGGGTTTCTCTTACCTTGGTCATGGAAAATACCTATAATTTGAAAGCTATAAAATATTGATAAAGGAAAGTGAAGATAATAAAAAGAAACAGATTTATCAAGCTTTTAGACTGGAAATATTAACATTGTTAAAATGTTCATGCTACCCAAAGCAATCTATAGCTTTTATGAAATTCCTAGACAATACATACAATTCTTAGACAATACATACCCAAGACATTTTTCATAGAAGTAGAACAAATAACTCTAAAATTTACATGGAACCAGAAAAGACCCTAAATTGGCAAAGGAATTTGAGGAGGAAAAAACAACAACAACAACTACAACAAAGAAATATCATTCCAAAAAAAGAATGCAATTCTGCCATTTCCAGCAACATAGATGGACCTAGAGAATGTTATGCTTGGTGAAATCAACCAAACAGAAAAAAGACAAATAGTGCATGATATCACTTATACAGGGAGTTAGAAAAATAATACAAATACATGTATAAAGCAAAACTGATACAGAAACAAACTAGTGATTGCTAGAAGGAAGAAGGAAGGTGGAGGGGCAAGTTAGGGGTATGGGATTAAGAGAGACAAATTACTGTGCATGAAATATATAAACAACAAGGGTATGTTGCAAATCTTAGGGAATTATAGCCATTATCATATAATAACTTTTAATGGAGGATAATCTATAAAAATACTGAATCTCTATGCTATACACATGAAAGTAATAATTCACTATACTTTAATAAAAAAAGCAATTCAATAAGTATTTTTTTTAATTAATAAAAAATGCTGCTGCTGCTGCTAAGTCACTTCAGTGATGTCCAACTCTGTGTGATCCCATAGACGGCAGCCCACCAGGCTCCCCCGTTCCTGGGATTCTCCAGGCAAGAACACTGAAATGGGTTGCCACTTCCTTCTCCAGCGCATGAAAGTGAAAAGTGAAACTGAAGTCGCTCAGTCATGACTCTTAGTGACCCCATGGACTGCAGCCTACCAGGCTCCTCCGCCCATGGGATTTTCCAGGCAAGAGTACTGGAGTGGGGTGCCATTGCCTTCTCCAATAAAAAATGAACATACCCTATTTGCTAACTCATCTTTCAATGCCTACTAGAAGGAAAACATCAAGCACAGATAGGAAAGGGCAGTTTGTATTTATCAAGGTGAGTTTAGGGAACAGAGGATCATGCCTCATGGTAAAAAAAATCCTTGTATGGCAATCTGGGACTAATAACTTCTTTTTTGCCCCGTTCTTGCCTTTTTATTCACTGATAAATTATTTGCTGATAAAAATGTAGACTACCAGCCACAACCTGTCCCACTTTTCCAATGCATTACGGTTTTTCGCTTTATCTGCAACATTCACTTCCACCCCTACACACACCCACACAGATATACACAGAACCAACAACCTTCTTTTTCCTCAAATAATTGTCTTAGTTTTTTATGGCTGGGGAAATAATCCAAAGCCCTTGTGAATTTGCTATTTTCCATAACAAACTTCCAAAGAACAAAAAAGTGGCCAGACAAAAATGAGACAAAATTTCTGATGGGAAATAACTGTTACTGAAGAATTCCAGATCAAAGTAAGCCGTTCTCCAGATTGAGGGCAATATATTGGAAAAGATTTAAAAGACTGGAAGTTTAGTAATCATAAAACTCACTGAAAAACACATGGCAAGATAAACTTCAGGAACAGAAAAATTGAGTACAAAAGAAGTACTAGAAAAAGCCACAGTCAGCAAAGTAACAAGCATATTTTGGCAAATCGATTTGCTACTTTCATAATTTCAAATTTGAGGATGTATTAAAAATAAGCTGAGTCCAATAACTAGATAAAAATAGCAAGATGAAAAGTAGGCAATTTATAAAATATTCTAATTAATGAGAAGGATAAAGATACTAATTAAGCTTAGATTTTATTGAAATATGTATTAAAATGTAAGAAAACTGTTACAATAACATAAAAAATATAATATATATAAAGATGGAAAATATATTTTACTTATATATGTGAAATATATATATTATACATAATATATATTATAATATTATTAAGATTATGAAATATCTTAATCTTAATATATTCAATACCCTCATATATTTAATATCTCAATATTAATATTGAGATTATAATACTATATTGTTGCAATATTATATTATAATAATTATTACTACATTATATATTAATATAATGTTATTTATATACATAAATAACTTATGCATTTTAAATATATATATGTATAATACAACATATATGTACCTTTGAGCAAAGTAATGCTTAAAATTCTCCAACAGGCTTCTGCAGTATATGAGCCATGAAATTCCAGATGTTCAAACTGGATTTAGAAAAGGCAGAGGAACCAGAGATCAAACTGCCAACATCTGTTGGGTCACAGAAAAAGCAAAAGGTTTCCAGAAAAACATCTATTCCTACTTTATTGATTACACCAAAGCCTTTGACTGTATAGATCACAACAAACAGTGGAAAATTCTTCAAGAGATGGGAATACCAGACCACCTTACGTGCCTCCTGAGAAATATGTATTCAGGTTAAGAAGCAACAGTTAGAACTAGACATGGAACAATGGACTGATTCCAAACTGGGAAAGGACTATGTAAGTTTGTATATTGTCACCCTGCTTATTTAACTTATATGCAGAGTACATCATGCGGAATGCTGGGCTGGAAGAAGCACAAGCTGGAATCAAGATTGTTGGGAGAAATCCCAATAACCTCAGATATGCAGGTGACACCACGATTATGGCAGAAAGTGAAGAGGAACTAAAGAGCCCCCTGATGAAAGTGAAAGAAGAAGAGAGTGAAAAAGCTGACTTAAAACTCAACATTCACAAAGTGAAAATCATGGCATCTGGTCCCATGACTTCATGGCAAATAGAAGGGGAAACAATGGAAACAGTGACAGACTTTCTTTTCTTGTGCTCTAAAATCACTGCAGAGGGTGACTGAAGCCATGAAATTAAAAGACATTTGCTCCTTGGAAGAAAAGCTATGACCAGTCTAGACAGCATATTAAAAAGCAGAGACATTACTTTGCTGACAAAGGTCCCTCTAGTCAAAACTATGGTTTTTCCAGTAGTCATATATCGATATGAGAGCTGGACTATAAAGAAAGCTGAGTGCTGAAGAACTGATGCTTTTGAACTTTAGTGTTGAAGACTCTTGAGAGTCCCTTGGACTGCAAGGAGATCCAACCAATCCATCCTAAAAGAAATCAGTCGTGAATATTCACTGGGAGGACTGATGCTGAAGCTGAAACTCCAATACTTTGGCCACTTGATGTGAAGAACTGACTCACTGGAAAACACCCTGATGCTGAGAAAGATTGAAGGCAGGAGAAGAAGGGGATGACAGAGGATGAGATGGTTGGATGGTATCACTGGCTCAATGGACATGAATTTTATCAACTCTGGGGGCTGGTGATGGACAGGAATCATGGTATGCTACAAATCATGGGGTCACAAAGAGTCAGACACAACTGAGTGACTGAACTAACTAACTATGCATTATTTTAATCACAGTTTCATGAACAAAGAGAGAAAGAAAATGAAAACTATAAATCCAAAGGAAAATGGGAGAAAAAATACACTCAAATAAACATTTTAAAGTACAAAATAAGATTTCAAAATTAATTGCCCCAATAGGGAAGCCTGGCGTGCTGCAGTTGATATGGTCACAAAGAGTCAGAAACAAATTAGCGACTGAAATATTAAACTTACTTAAAGGCCAAGCTTATCCAGTTAAATTTCAAAAATCAAAATAAGAACAGAATGCAGATCAGAAAATCAAATAACACCTAAACATGTCAGCTACCTAAGCCCTTCCCCAGCTAAGCCCCACTCTTTGCAGTCAAGGTTCTTTTCAACCTTTTTGTTTTCTACTTGCCAGTGGAGTTCAGTTTTATTCTTAAGTGGTTGTTTCATACATATTCTTCTTTTTTCTGCTATTTTTGTTAGTTTTCTAAATTTATCCTATTATTTTTAAAATCTTTGTTATTTTAAAAAAAATCTTTGTTATTATTCTGCTCCCTCTTATTTTAAATTTTCTTATTTTATATATATATATATATGTGTGTATATATATATATATTTGTCCTCCTTCTTGCTATTGGAGTCTGATTTTACCCTTCAGGTGTTGTTTTTAATCTTTGTTATTGTTCTGATATATTATTTCTCTCTCTCTCTTTTCTTTTTCTTTCTTTTTCCGTACCCCAGAGCATGTGGAGTCCCAGTTTACAGGCCAGAGATCAAGCATGAGCCCCAGAGGCAGGAGTGTTGAGTCCAAACTGCTGGAGTTACAGAGAACACCAGGCCCCAAGGAATATAAATTGGAGAGAGATAACCTAAAGGTTTACATTTCAACACCAAGACCCAGCCCTACCCAACTGCCTACAAACTCCACTACTGGAAACCTTAGGCCAAGCAACTAGCGAGCAAGGAACATAGTCCCGGCCACTAAAAAAAAAAGAAAAAAAGAATGAAACAATAGAAAAACATGTTGCAGATGAAGGAGTAAGGTAGAAAATCAAATAATAAATAAACATTGAGGAAAAAAGTTATAGTAAGCAAATACTTAACAAATAAACATCAGATAAATGTTGCAAAAATCATTTAGAGGAATCACATAATATCTAATAGGTTAATCCATCAAGAATATGCAATATAAGTATATAAGCATATATGAACTTAGTAGTTATACCCTTGAATATATATTAATTCAGAGATGTGTATAAGAGACAGACTCTTGAGAGTCCCTTGGACTGCAAGGAGATCCAACCAATCCATTCTAAAAGAAATCAGTCCTGAGTATTCATTGTAAGGACTGATATTGAAGCTAAACTTCAATACTGTGGCCACTTGATGCGAAGAACTGACTCATTGGAAAACCCTGGTGCTGGGAAAGATTGAAGGCTGGAAGAGAAGGGGACAACAGAGGTTGAGATGGTTGGATCTCATCACTGACTCACTGGACATGAGTCTGAGTAAACTCCAGGAGTTGGTGATGGACAGGGAGGCCTGGTGTGCTGGTGTCCATGAATCAGGTGGCCAAAGTATTGGAGCTTCAGCTTCAGCATCCGTCCTTCCAATGAATATTCCTGGTTGATTTCCTTTAGGATTGACTGGTTTGATCTCCTTGCTGTCCAAGGGAATATCAACAGTCTTCTTCAGCACAACAATTTGAAAGCATCAATTCTTCAGTGATCAGTCTCTATGGTCCAATTATCACATCTGTATATGACACCTGGAAAAAACATAGCTTTGACTATAGAAACCCCTGTTGGCAAAATTATCTCCATGCTTTTCAATATGATGTCTAGGTTCTGTCTCTTATACACATCTAACTGATATTTAGAGAAAATTTCCCTACTAGAGTACATTATTAAAACAAGAAAACATGGTAAAGGTAATTAGTATTTTTTAATTAATTTATATTTTATTGGATAATTGCTTTACAGAATTTTGCTGTTTTCTGTCAAAATAAAGGTGATTATCATTTAATGTGAAAGTCTTGGATGAAAGAAAGTAAAAAGAACAAGTAATAACTTAATAGGAGGAGAAATTTATGGAATAAAAATATAACCAAAATTAGAATTTAACAAAGCATAAGAAAGAACGTTGAGATTTCACAAAATCTGGTGAATTAACCCTCCTGAACAGTGTCACTGAAAACAACTAAAATACATGATGTGTGTACACATTAGTCACTCAGTTGTGTCTGACTCTTTGTGACCCCATGGGTTGCCATTTCCTTCTCCAGGGGATCTTCCCAACCCAGGGATAAAACCCAGCTCTCCTGTATGGCAGGTGGATTCTTTACCATATGAGCCACCAGTGAGACCCAAAATACAGGATAATAAAATATAAAGTATAAAAATATATCACTATTTTATCAACTATATCACTAAACAAATAGGAAGAGCATCCCAAGAAGATGAAAATAGAGTGAAATGGTAACCCACCACAAACTCACATGCCTCAAAGCTGGTGTTAACTTAGAATATGTCTCCTGAATGCGGCTACATTTCAGCTTCCATGTTTACTATACACAAAAATTTAACTCAATATTTTCTGTCACTCTAAATAAGGAACAAGAAAATGAAAGTAAATAAAACTAAAAACATATCTGAGACAAACAATTCTAGAAATGGAAGACTGTAGGGAAAATTTTAAAATTCTAATAAGAAACATAGTAGATAATCTGGATAAAGTAAGAGATATTCTATGCCTTCACATGGGACGGCAGAATATCATTAATATGCCAATTTTCTTCCACTTTATCCATAAATTCTAGGCCATTTTCTTTTAAACTGCATTGCTATTTGAATAATCCAAGAGATGTATTCAAAAAAAAAAAATGTGTGGAGAATGAAGGTCTACACAGAATTAAGATTTAAGATGAAGACTAAGGAAAGAAAACTTGGGTTTCTATAGTCATGGTTAAAAAGAAAAGAAGTACTATATATTAATCATGAAAAAGAAAACTATAAAGCCAATTCAAAATAATAGTCAACACACAGACAGAATCCCATAAAAATGTATCTTAAGTTGATAAAAATTACTGACAAATCAATAATAAAGGAAAAAATGTTTATTGGATAGGTCTTTTTTTTTCTGAAAAATTGGCTTACTAGGAGGAAAAAGTAATCTGAGTATCTGCCTAACACAATTCAGTAGTCTGAGCATTTGTCTAACACCATTTAGAAATGTACCCTGGAGAAGGAAATGGCACCCCACTCCAGTACTCTTGCCTGGAGAATCCCATGGAGGACGGAGCCTGGTAGGCTACAGTCCATGGCGTCGCAAAGAGTCGGACACGACTGAGCGACTTCACTTCACTTCACTTCACTTCACATAGACTAAGTACCAAAATGAGAAATAAAAAATAGGAACTTAGAAGAAAAAGAACATCTTAATGACCCAGAGGCAAAAATGACACCATAGAAATATTTTTGAATAGGGAACACACATCAGGGTTATAACTTCCCTGGTTGAATCCAGAGCACAAACAATAAAGTAGAAATATTTTAGTATCTCAGATTATAGAAATATTAGAGAATTAGGTCACGATATTGCTCGTATTTATCTAAAATGAAACTGAAGGCTAAGAAATCAGGATGCTGGATGTGGCAAGAGAAAACAGTATATGTAGGAAAATGAATACATACTTTGGATCCAAGCTCTATTACCTACTAATTATATAGGCACAAACTGGTCTTTTGATTCTTTTCCCACCTAGATCAAAGTAATAAAACATGAAAGCCTTGTAAGATTAGAGAAAACATAAGATAAGATGGAGAGTAGCTAAGAGTGTCAGCACAGCAACTGGAGTGTTTTTACTTTTCTTGTATAGCCATCCCCTGGCATACTACTCAGTAAGGGTTTTAGAAAATAAATGAATAGTTATTAAGAAGAAATGACAGCTGCCATTATCTGCTGATTTTGAAATCCAGATAGAGTTGGCATTTTTCTCCACAGTTGAGAGAAAGAAATAATCAAGTTATATAGACTATTGCTCTTAAAGAAGAGTTTTTCTGAACATTCTTTGATCATTTGATTAGGTTAAAATGAATCTTACAAAGATATGGGTTAACCAATTCTGAGATTTCTAGCAGAGGATATGCATGCTTGAGTTTACTTAAAAATTATCGAGATCTTAAATCTAAGCACAAAGTCATCTACTACTAGTTTAGAAAGTAAATATCCTTAAGGTAATCTGTTAATTCCTATGTACTTTTAGTATAAGAAAGTATTGCTTCTCATATCTTTGGCCTTCTAGCCTCAGCTCTAATGGATTAATAAGTCGTTTAGTCGCTAAGTCATGTCTGACTCTTTGCAACCCCACAAACTGCAGCGCGTCAGGCTTCCCTGTCCTTCACTATCTCCCAGAGTTTGCTCAAACTCATGTCCATTGAGTCAGTAATGACAGCCAACCATCTCATCCTTTGTCGTCTTCTCCTCTTGCCCTAATCTTTCCCAGCATCAGGGTCTTTTCCAGTGAGTCAGCTCTTCATATCAGGTGGCCAAAGTATTGGAGCTTCAGCTTCAGCATCCGTCCTTCCAATGAATATTCCTGGTTGATTTCCTTTAGGATTGACTGGTTTGATCTCCTTGCTGTCCAAGGGAATATCAACAGTCTTCTTCAGCACAACAATTTGAAAGCATCAATTCTTCAGTGATCAGTCTCTATGGTCCAATTATCACATCTGTATATGACACCTGGAAAAAACATAGCTTTGACTATAGAAACCCCTGTTGGCAAAATTATCTCCATGCTTTTCAATATGATGTCTAGGTTTGTCATAGGTTTTCTTCCAAGGAGCAAGCATCCTTTAATTTCATGGCTGCAGTGACTGTCCTCAGTGATTTTAGAGCCCAAGAAAATAAAATCTGTCATTCTCTCCACTTTCTCCTATGTATTTGCCATGAAGTGATGGGACCAACCACATGCCATGATCTTCATTTTTTGAATGTTGAGTTTTAAGCCAGTTTTTTCACTCTCTCTTTCATTTTCATCAAAAGGTTCTTTAGTTCCTCCTTGCTTTCTGCCATTAGGGTGGTATCATCTGCATTTCTGAGGTTGTTGATAATTCTCCCAGCAATCTTGATTCCAGCTTGTGCTTTTTTCAGCCTGGCATTTTTCATGATGTACTCTGCCCAGAAGTTAAATAAGAAGGGTGGCAATATATAGTCTTGATGTATTCCTTTCCTAATTTTGAACCCATCAGTTGTTTTATGTCTGGTTCTAACTGCTGCTCTGGACCTGCATACAGGTTTCTCAGGAGACACATAAGGTGATCTGGTATTCAATCTCTTTAAGAATTTTCAGTTTTTTTGTGATTCACACTATCAAAGGCTTTAGCACAATGAAGCAGAAGTAGATGTGATTTTCTTTTTGGAATTTCTTTGCTTTTTCTATGATCCAGCGTATGTTTGATTAATAAGTACCTACGCTAAATTGACAGACTAAATTTATAGCATATTTGTGATGATTTTATAATTGGTGGCATTTATTCCAAACAGCCCATTTACCCCTAAAAGCAATATGTTTCTTGCAGAACATCTATCAGATTCATTTTTATTAAAGTTAGGATATTCTGCACTTGCTAATTTCAGACTATATATTTGTGTTTTGGTATAAACAACTCAAAGGGATTATTAACTTTCTTTTTATATAGTGCGGTATGTTTCAAACTGACAGATAAATTGTGGGATGAAGAAGGAAATATCCAAAGGGAATGAGGAACTAGCAGAATGTAAAAATAAGGGGCAGAAGAAATAAATTCAAAAATAACCTGTTCAGCATAAATATCCCTAAAGAATACAAACAAATGGTGGTGTGATATTCATAAGTGCAAATGCTTTATGTGTGAAGAGAGCAATACTCAAAAGTTGCAATTACAGATTTGTAATCAGAACTGAACTTGCAGAAGTTGAATTTCTGCAAGGATGGCTTTTTCACAAGCATTCACTACTCAAGGTTTTCATAAATAGTGACTAGACACACACAGGCTATGAGAGCAATAATCACTTTGCCAAGTATGGTAAATGAATAGGGAAATTTACAATTTCATCATTGTGCTTATTCTTTGATACTCATTCTTAATGTAACTGTATAAGTCACTTCCTCATCCCTGTGATTTTCAGATTCTGCATCAAATATTCAGCCCAAAAAGTTTGTGCAGTTCTTTGGTATGGTTCTCATTTCATTTATTTAATTTATCATTATACATCCAGTATTCTGTACTTTTATAGTATTATTTTCAAATGCCTTCACATTTTAGCTTGCTTACATGTGTGAGTCACTTCAGTTGTATCTGACTCTTTGTGACCCCATGGATGGTAGCCCTCCAGGCTCCTCTGTCCGTAGGATTCTCCAGGCAAGAAAACTGGAGTGGGTCGCAGTGCCCTCCTCCAAGACTTCTTCCCAACCTGGGGACTGAACCCGTGCCTCTTACCCATGTCTGCTGCATTCACAGGCGGATTCTTTGCCACTAGCGCACCTGGTGGCGGTGGTTTAGTCGCTAAGTCATGCCCAACCCTTGGCGACCCCAGGGACTGTAGTTGTCAGGCTCCTCCGTCCATGGGATTCTCCAGCAAGAATGCTGAAGTGGGTTGCCATTCCCTTCTCCAGGGAATCCTCCCAACCCAGGAACTGAACCTGGGTCTCCTGCATTGCAGGCAGATTCTTCACCGACTAAGCTGCAAGGGAAGCCCAATACCACCTGGGAAGCCCTCATATCTTAAGCCAGGTTCCAAACTGATCTGCCAGGTAAAATGACTGCCAGGGATTATAACAAGATATATGGTCCACCTTTTTAAGTCCTTTGGAGAATATTTCACTCACTAAAAATAAATGATCTTTCTCCAGCCTCAGTATCTATTTTTATACCATATTAAGCAAAATTCAAGAGGAAGAAAATATGAACTTTCCTTCAAATAATATTTATGTATTTTGCTTGTAATAATATATTTCCTAGAGGCTAAGAAATACACATGAAAAATTATTTTCCCTATTAATAGGAAAAGGAACTATTTAACCAGTGTGTTTCCTTTGTAGTATTTTATAACATTATTACACAAAATCAAGAAAACATATTCCTGGTTAGAACTGTTGCATAGTTTTGTCTTTTTCATTTGATCACTATTTCACATATTTAACAGCAAAATTTATGTTCAAAAAGCATTAGCAAGTAAGTCAATATATTTTTAATACATATTAAAAGAAATCATCAAACAGCTTCTTGAACAGATGCTCTTTATTTTTTGTTACTCAGTAGCCTCTACAAAAATTAAAGTAAATGCAAAAATTATTTCTAATGCTATAGAAGAGCAATATAGTTATTATGGACAGAATTCTAATAAAACACATGGTATTTATTAGCCAGTTCATTACCCTAAACTTGCAGACCCAACTACAGATTATGCTACCTGGAGTCTTCAGTATTTTTTCATACTGTTTGCTCCCCCAACATCCATGTTCTCCAAACTCTCATTGGCTAATACTCAGCATATCTAAAGAAACAGTAGCAGTGTGAAAACATGTATCCAAATTATCATTTTTAAAAATACTAATATTCATGCTAACATCCTGACTGTCTATTTCACATATTGGAAAATATCAGTTCAGTTCAGCTCAGTTGCTCAGTTGTGTCCGACTCTTTGCGACCTCATGAACTGTAGCATGCCAGGCCTTCCTGTCCATCACCAACTCCTGGAGCTCACTCAAACTCGTGTCCATTGAGTTGGTGATGCCATCCAACCATCTCATCCTCTACCATCCCCTTCTCCTCCTGCCTTCAATCTTTCTCAGCGTCAGGGTCTTTTCAAAGGAGTCAGCTCTTTGTATCAGGTGGCCAAAGTATTGGAGTTTCAGCTTCAACATCAGTCCTTCCAATGAATATTCAGGACTGATTTCCTTTAGGATGGACTGGTTGGATCTCCTTGCAGTTCAAGCGACTCTCCAGAGTCTTCTCCAACACCACAGTTGGGAAATATGACCAAATGTAAATGTATAGTTTTGGTTAATTTTGGAGTGGAAAGACTGAACAGCTCATTATGTTTGTAGTATCCCAGGTTGATCATATACAACTTCCAATTAACAAAGAGGACCTGTAGAACAGTGAAAATACTCTGTATAATACCAAAATGATAGGTACATATCATTATATATTTGTCCAAATGCATAAAATGCACACCACCAAGACTGAACCATTAAGTAAACTATGGACTTTGGGTGATTACGATGTGATCGTGTAGGTTCATCAACTGTAACAAACTGTAACACCCACTCTGGTAGGTGATGTTGATAATGGGAGAGGACATGCATGCATATGAGCAGCGGACGATCTGTAGCTTCTCAATTTTGCTGTAAACCTTAAATCACATTAGAAAACAATGTCTTAAAAAAAAAAAAAAACCCTCCAATTATCATGTCATTCCTTTAGAATATGACAGGCACAATTCTAACCAATCTCATCTCTTAATTACTATCCCCTTTGTTCATTCTACTGCAAACCAGATTAGTCTCTTACCTGTTACTCAAACAGGTCTGTACCTCAAATTTTGCATTTGCTTTTCCTTTGCTGAAATGCTTTTCTCCCAAATATCCATGTTTCCCTCACTCAAATTTCTGCTCAGATGCCAACTTCATAAGGAGACTTTCCATCTCTAATACTGTACTCTGTCCCTCAAAATCCTGTCTTATCCTACTTCCCTACTTTGTTTTTCTCCTTAGAAATTATCAATGAATTCAATAATACATATCTTCTCTGTATATTTTTTTTTACTTTTTATATAATCCAATAAAACATAATTTGTAAGGATAGAAAATATTTCATCTGCTTTGTTAACTTCTCTATACTCCCCACTTAGAACAGAGCCTTTTAACAAATTTATCAACTATTTGATGTATGAAGTAAGTAATGAGCAAGATGAATTTTCATGGCGGTTGCTAGAGCACTTTTAATACATTTTATATGAGGGGTTTTAATAAAGAAAATATGAATTTGGATAATTCTGAATATGTTTGAACAAGAGATTTTAGTCTGAAACTATTGCTTTGTTTCTTCTTAAGCATTAAAAATAGTCATTTATTTTAACCTTCAATTTCAAGATTTTAAAGAGTGTTAAATGGTAGCATTATTAGAGAGATGATGAACTGTACAAGACAAATCACCCATTAAAAAGGAATTATTAATAACATCACAAACACTATTAGCTATAGTAAAAAAAAATCTTGAAGCCAATTTATGCTGCAGCTGTTAGCACTATCCCCTTAATAACCTGCACTTAGTTTTTAAAAAGATAAGCAGAACCTAAATCTCCCTTGAGTCATACAAAGTTCCTTAGACTTTTCCCTTATCTCAGTAATTCTTTAGATTAAAGACTAGTCAGAAAGTACTGTTTTTATTCAGAAAGGTTCCTTAATGAACAAAAAATAGTAGACCAGATTCAATACCTTTAGCCTACATCTTGGAATATATGGACCAAAAAATAAAAAAGAGTTCCCCTGTGCCCATTAAAAAAAAAATTATTTTCCAGTAAACTAGAACACTGTGTCTTAGGAAACTGAACTAGATCGTTCTCAATTATCAATTATTAAAAGTGTCTGTGTCATTCCTGCTAAAAGGAAACAGGTATGTGATTATAGATATCCCTGAGCAATTTATTTTGGCTTCAGCATGAATATCCCAAAAGCATAGGCTTTGGAGGCCAAAATCAAGATTTAAATTCTAGCTTTCCTAATTTTTGCTCTGTGTCTTTAAGGAAATTGGCATATATCTTTTTTCCTAAATGAAAATAATTTTAATTTCACAGGTTTGTTGTAAGGACAAGATGAGAGGAATGAAAAGAACATAGAAAACGGCAGAAATGTTGTAAAATATAATTCCTCTGTCTAAAATTGCTAGCATCAATTTAGCAAAGTGGTTGATGATCTGAGTTCAAACCTTATATCACTTAACTAAAATTATTACCAAGTTAGGTCAGATATATTAGATCGAAATGACTAATATGTTTCAGATCAGATGCTAATACTGATTGATTGGTTGTGGCTTCCAGGAGTACTATATTGAAAAGCATTCAAGACTGCATTCAGATTCAGTTGAAAAGAGCTTAGTGATTAAACTAAATCATACTAACAACACCAGAGTGATTTCCCATAAGGGAATATTTGCCATTTCTCTATACAAATCAAGAATGAGTCATAAAATTGTGGATACTACTGGCATAATTTTGGTTCTCCAAAATCTATTTTAGCTAGGGTTATTAAATATTTTAGGCATAAAGGATAAGATATATATTTCAGGCAAATTATAAAAGCAATGATTTAATGTACAAATTAGATGCCCTTATTCCTTGCAAGCACAAAGACTTGTTTAGAACTTTGTCTTGTATCTTAATTCTACACAGTTTTTTACATGTGTAGACAGAATTTTATATTATTAATACATTATAGAAATTCTAGGAACAAGAGATTAGAATAACAGAGGAAGGAAATATGCATTTGTATTGTATATGATGAACTTTAAATAAGTTAAGTGGTTAACTTATTTAAACTTAAATAAATTAAACTTAAGTTTAAAGGTAAATTTAAATGGATACTGAGAGCAGATACATCTCCCATTGACAAAGAAATTTAGAATATTAAAATATATGAATATGACTATCACCAACAAGAACAAAAAAGAGAGCCTTAGATCTAATAAATCACAAAGATAAAGTCTGAGAAGAGGGATTTAAATCTTTAGTGATATCTCCAAGGGAATCAGACCACAGAGATTGGTGGTGAGAGTTTAAATGTCAATGCAAAAGCAGAGAGAGAGGTACAATAAAGATCCCTGCACAAACTACAGTACTATGAAAGGGCTCTCTTCCTGCTGAAACAGGAAGGAGAACAATGCACCCTTCATTCTGTGTAATTGATAAGGAAAATATGTGAAAAGAATAAAATAATAAAATACAGATAAACAATAACTAAACATCGCAATCCCTATCAAGCTACCAGGGGTATTTTTCACAGAACTAGAACAAATAATTTCAAGATTTGTTTGGAAATACAAAAAACCTCGAATAGCCAAAGCAATCTTGAGAAAGAAGAATGGAACTGGAGGAATCAACCTGCCTGACTTCAGGCTCTACTACGAAGCCACAGTCATCAAGACAGTATGGTACTGGCACAAAGACAGAAATATAGATCAATGGAACAAAATAGAAAGCCCAGAGATAAATCCACACACCTACGGACACCTTATCTTTGACAAAGGAGGCAAGAATATACAATGGAGGAAACACAATCTCTTTAACATGTGGTGCTGGGAAAACTGGTCAGCCACTTGTAGAAGAATGAAACTAGATCACTCTCTAACACCACTCACAAAAATAAACTCAAAATGGATTAAAGATCTAAACGTAAGACCAGAAACTATAAAACTCCTAGAAGAGAATATAGGCAAAACACTTTCCGACATAAATCACAGCAGGATCCTCTATGATCCACCTCCCAGAATACTCGAAATAAAAGCAAAAATAAACAAATGGGATCTAATTAAAATTAAAAGCTTCTGCACAACAAAGGAAACTATAA
>SJYT01073975.1:16426-28890 GCA_006410635.1 Cephalophus harveyi | reverse complement strand
TCTTATACACATCTACTTTTGTCATTATAGAATGGAGAAAAAAGAAAAGTTCTATTTGAAAAAAAAAGATTACTGTAAATTATTTTAGATAGAAAACAAATCCTGAGTCCTCAAATAAAGGCAATAGAAAAGTTTCTGTACAATAGAAAAATCTGGGCCAAGATACATCATTCTGAAACTATAGATTATAAAATGTGCAGAAAAATCTCAAAAGATAGAGAGAAAAAAACATAAAATGAATAAAAAAATAGCCTGAAAACAAACATTTCTCAACAATAATGAACACTTATAGACAACAGATTAATATTACAGAAGCTCTAATGGGATGTATCTGTTTACCAAGGAATAACTCTGGGTTCAACTAAGCTATCATTCTAAATTTGTTGCAAAACATAAATACTATGAAAAAAAAAAAACATTAAAAAAAGGCAAAAATGACTTTCTACCCAAATATCCTCAGTAAAAGTTACCCTCTAACAAAAAACAAACCTTAGTTAGAAGGGAAGAGTGCGATGGCAGGATAAACAAGAATGACTACAGGAATCTGTCAACATTCAGGTAAACAAAACAACTGGTTACACTGTGATGTTTAAAAAGAAGTTATAAATATTTGGCAAACTCTGAGTTTAAAGATGATAATAATCCATTCTATACATCTGTGTCTCTTTTGCTGTCTCGCATACAGGGTTATCATTACCATCTTTCTAAATTCCATATATATGTGTTAGTATACTGTATTGGTGTTTTTCTTTCTGGCTTGCTTCACTCTGTATACTAGGCTCCAGTTTCATCCACCTCATTAGAACTGATTCAAATGTATTCTTTTTAATGGCTGAATAACACTCCATTGTGTATATGTACCACAGCTTTCTTATCCATTTGTCTGCTGATGGACATCTAGGTTGTTGAGAGGGAGAGGGTGGGATGATTTGGGAGAATGGCATTGAAACATGTATACTATCATGTAAGAAATGAATTGCCAGTCTATGTTCGATACAGGATACAGGATGCTTGGGGCTGGTGCAACCTGTCTCTTATACACATCTAGATGTGTATAAGAGACAGGAAAATGACCATGAAATAAAAGCAGAATAATATTAACATCAGAGATGCATATTTTAAAGCAAAAATCAAAATTAAACAAAAATTGCTTACTGCTGAAGTAAAAATTTAAGAAACCATAATAATCATTACTCTATATTTCAATAAATGAATAGAAATATAAAATTGATAGAAATAGATGCATTCAAAATCACGTGGTCAATTTTAATTCAGTTTTATAAGGAAATAGATAACAAATGTTAGTAAGGAAAATGTATGCTAACAACACAATTAATATACATACCTAGTACTATGTACTGCAATAGTACATGGATTTTCTTTTTCCTGGTATATGTATGATATATATTAGATCATGTAATATTAAAATTTTGTGGGGGGTAGATATTTGCCTTGTGGCCTAGTAGATGAGGCCCCCAAATTTAATATTTCTTGAAATATATCCTATGGCCAAACTATGACACTTTAAGAAATCAATTACAGAAAGACAGACAAGAAATTTCTACTTTTTGAATATTAAAACAGGACAAAAAATTAATAAAACATAAAAAGTTTCTTAACAACTTTAAAGAAGAAATTACTATGGTAATGTTTAGAATTAAATGGCAATAGTGCCATTCTCCGGAGAAGGCAATGGCAGCCCACTCCAGTACTCTTCCTGGAAAATCCCATGGACGGAGGAGCCTGGTGGGCTGCAGTCCATGGGGTCGCGAAGAGTCGGACACGACTGAGTGACTTCACTTTCACTTTTCACTTTCATGCACTGGAGAAGGAAATGGCAGCCCACTCCAGTGTTCTTGCCTGGAGAATCCCAGGGACGGGGGAGCCTGGTGGGCTGCCGTCTATGGGGTCCCACAGAGTCGGACACGACTGAAGTGACTTAGCAGTGCCATTCTCAATCAAAATCTATGGGAAAGTCTCTAAACTATTATCAATATATCAACTTGTAATGCACATTACAAAACAAGAATCACTAAGAAATATTAATTAAAACTAGGATCACCAGTGCAGTTTTTCAAATGTATTCAGTTTTTATTTCTCTTTAGGAAAAATAATAGGAGTTTATTTCCTTTCCCATAGAATTTAGTATAGCCATTTGACATTTTTGGCCAATGAATTTTTGAGTCACAATTTAGTGTGCCATGATTGGGCAAAAATTTTAAGCATCAGTATTTGAGGCACATATCCCCTTTCTACTGCTTCAGTGGTTATAGAAATTAATGTCAAGATAATGAAAACAACAAGACAAAGTTCCAATAGTATCACATCATATTTATATGTATTTGAATTTACATCATAGTGAAATTTGAGTTAAAGTTGTATAACCCAGAGTTACCATGTTAATTATACACAAAGGCAACACTTAACATTATTTTATTTTCATTATTAACTATATTGGATTGGTGGATCCATAGTATTTTGCATCTGTCAACATCTGTATAACTTTATATCACAAAGCATGAAATTTAAGGAAAAAAAACAGTCTCATTCAACTAGAATATTGGAGACTCCCAGAATGGAATACAGACTGTTCCAAATATGTTGTGTGTTAGAGAGAATCTAGTAGCAGTGACATCTTAGTAGAAATAAGCACTTAGTTTCAGTTTGCAAATATCCATTCTCCAGGAAAAAGAATCAGATATTCTTTAAAAAAGTAATAATACCAGGCCTGAAGCAGGAAGAAAATACACTGTGAGTTGGAATACTTTATAGTATTAGAAGTTGTTATGACTGAAACAGAGAAAAGTGACATACATATGCAAAAACAAATGAAAATAAACATGTAAAACAGCTCCCAATGGTCAAAGCTGGAACAGTTAAGCATCATAAATTAAGCTATTTAGAAAATATACTATTAGAATATAGTAATGCCAAGATGGGCTCGATAAAGGACAGAAATGGAATGGACCTAACAGAAGCAGAAGATATTAAGAAGAGGTGGCAAGAATACACAGAAGAACTGTACAAAAAAGATCTTCACAACCCAGATAATCACGATGGTGTGATCACTCACCTAGAGCCAGACATCCTGGAATGTGAAGTCAAGTGGGCCTCAGAAAGCATCACTACGAACAAAGCTAGTGGAGGTGATGCAGTTCCAGTTGAACTACTTCAAATCCTGAAAGATGATGCTGTGAAAGTGCTGCACTCAGTTCAGTTCAGTTCAGTTCAGTCGCTCAGTTGTGTCCGACTCTGCGACCCCATGAATCACAGCACGCCACGCCTCCCTGTCCATCACCAACTCCCAGAGTTCACTCAGACTCACGTCCATCGAGTCAGTGATGCCATCCAGCCATCTCTTTTGAAAGGGCTGACTCATCTGAAAAGACCCTGATGCTTGGAAAGATTGAGTGCAGGAGGAGAAGGGGATGACCAGAGGATAAGATGGTTGGATGGCATCACTGACTCAATGGACATGAGTTTGGGTGGACTCCGGGAGTTGGTGATGGACAGGGACGCCTGGTGTGCTGCAGTCCATGGGGTCACAAAGATTTGGACATAACTGAGTGACTGAATTGAAATTAACCAATTTAGAAAACATACTATTAGAATATAACTCAAACATTTAATAAATAGTAGTGAGTCTTATACAGACAATTGAGTAAATAAATGGCACAGAAAGGACAAATCTTCCTTGAACGTTTCTAGATAGTATATGCAAATACTCCCTCCACCAGAAGATACAATTTATTTCTCTTCCTAGTGGGCTGAATTTACTAATTTCCACAAAACGGAGGACAGAAAGGAAAACAGTTAACTTTACATGGAGAAGTCTGGCAGCATCACCTTAAACAAGTGATCAATGTTACCATCACTAGCAAGTCATGTTGATATCATGGGGTATAAGAAGAAGGCAATCTCCTCTTTGTAGTAGCCCTTAAAATCCATAACTCCAGATTTTGAAAAGCAAGCAGAGAGAAAAACTATCACTGACAGACATTGCTACTGTTCCCAGAGAACTCTGTTCTCTCTTTATTACTAAATTGCATCACTTAAGAACCCTTACTAGCTATGAGTTAATTTTGTCAGAAACCCGTTTGTATCCCTTATGCCTAGCATAGTGGTGGGCATGATTATTTTTGTTTTAAATTAATGTATTAATTGCTTTTGATAATCAAAGTTATATATTTGCTACTGGTTTTGTATTGAGTCCCTATATTCTTCTTTCCCTTAATTCAAAATTAACCTTCATCTTGCTACTTGGAATTCCACAAGCTGGAGCTGTGATTCTTTTGACATGCATTAATATTATAGAGGCTTAGTGTAAAAGAACATGGAGTACACTACACATCCCCCCCAAAAAGAAAACTCACATACACACTTTAGTATTCTCTCTATTGCTTTTGCATCACTAGGTTTTGACAATTACTTTAAGGCAGAATCATTTGAATGCCTTGGGCACCTGCATATAAACTCTCCTTCAGTTCCTTTAATTATTCCAATTAATCATTTATGAACATTTTTGTTAATCCCTAATCTGCATTACCTGTAGACTTTAATGAGCCCTTAGATTCATGTCTATTATAAGAAATTGAAAATCAAACTATTATCATGGTTCTAGAAAACCAAGAGGACAAAAATATGTAGAAAAATGTCATTTGCAGCAACATGGATAGAAATAGAGATTATCATACTAGGTGAAGTAAGTCAGGAAGAAAGACAAATACCACATGATATCACATATATGTGGAAACTAAAATATGATGCAAATGAATCTATCTACAAAATAGAGAGATTCACAGACTTACAGAACAGACTTGGAATTGGGAAGAGGGATCTGGGAGAGGGATGGATTGGGAGTTTGGGACTAGTATATGCAAACTAATATATACAGAATAGATAAACAAGATCCTACTGCATAATACAGTGAACCATATTCAATATCCTGTGATAAGCCATAATGAAAAAGAATTTGAAAAAGAATATATATGTGTATAGCTGAATCACTTTGCTGTATAGCAGAAATTAACAAAATATTGTAAGCCAACTATAAAATAGGTAGAAAAATGTTTATATCAAAATTGTAATTTTTTTGGTCTTTATTGGAATAAAGTTTTTTTTATAATCTATTTAAACTTGGGCAAAATATTTCCTATAGATATATTTGAGATATCATTAATTAATGGTGTGCTGATAAACCTGCTCTCTAAAACAAACCAAAAAAAGAAATGAATTGATTCACAGAATTTGCTGATGTTTATGGCATAAATACTCCACCATAACCAAATTCAAGCAAAAATAAACAAGCAAACAAAACCCAAAAAACACATGGTATCACTGAATTCGAAAGAAAGGCAACAAGTCAGTTAGCATGAGCTACTGTGAATCAGCTCTAGTGTAGTGGATGCTGCTCACTGTATGTCTTGACATCATAAAAATAGCATGATTTTCCATGTTATCTATGAACCTCAAGGAGATTGTGTGCTAACACGAAATGATCTCAGGTCCTACATTCAGTAGTTTGGAGAACGTTTGATCTTCAATTAAATCTAAAGTTGGGCACTGTCAAACAATCAGATTTTCAAGTGGGTATTCTAGTAACAGCATTAAATGTTAAATTTAATTTAACCAAAATGAATTTTGAATTTAAAAAAATTTTAAATGCCTTGGAAAGATTGAAGATATAACCAGGTTTTACAAAACGTTTATTTATTCAATAACTTTTATGAAAATATTAGACTGTATTTTAACAAGAAATTTCAGGCTTGCATATAAATTGAATATAATGTACAGAGTTCTGATATACCCCATCACTACCATCAATGCTTCTGACACTCACACACACACACACACACACACACAGAGTTTCTCTGATTATTAATTTCTTATAAGTAATGTAGTACATTTTTTTTAATCACAGGTGAGACAATATTGATATAGTTAGGTAAAATCTTAATATTAGAAGTGACTCTTGATTCTGTATATTATATAGCTTTTGAAAAAAGTATAATAATATGTGCCCATATGGTATCAGACAGAATAGTTTCACTGACCTAAAAATCTCCTGTACTGCATCTATTCATTCCTCCCTCTTCCAAACTCTTGGTAAATACTGATTATTTTACTGTCTCCATTTTTCCTTTTAGAATGTCATAGAGTTAAAATCCTGTAGTTTGCAGTATAGTCTTTTCATATTACCTTTTTTTCACTTAGTAATTTGCATCTTTTCCATGTCTTCTTTTTATGGTTTAACAGTTTTCTTTTTATTGCTGAATATTTCATTGTATGGATGTACTAGTTTATTTATTCATTCACCTATTAAAGGACAGCTGGGTTCCTTCCAATTTTTGGCACTTATGAATTAAGCTGCTATAAACATCCATGTGCATGTATTTGTGTGGGCATGTTTTCAGCTCCTTTGATTGACTTCCAAGGAGTGTGATTGCTGGGCCATAACCTCCACTAGCTTTGTCCATAGTGATGCTTTCTAAGGCCCGCTTGACTTCACATTCCAGGATGACTGGCTCTACATGAGTGATCACAGAATCGTTATTATCTGGGTCATGAAGATCTTTTTTGTACAGGTCTTCTGTGTATTCTTGCCACCTCTTCTTAATATCTTCTGCTTCTGTTAGGTCCAGACCATTTCTGTCCTTTATTGAGCCCATCTTTGCATGAAATGTTCCCTTGGTATCTCTAATTTTCTTGAAGAGATCTCTAGTCTTTCCCATTCTGTTCTTTTCCTCTATTTCTTTGCATTGATCATTGAAGAAGGCTTTCTCATCTCTCCTTGCTATTCTTTGGAACTCTGTATTCAGATGCTTATATTTTTCCTTTTCTCCTTTGTTTTCACTTCTCTTCTTTTCACAGCTATTTGTAAGGCCTCCCCAGACAGCCATTTTGCTTTTTTGCATTTCTTTTCCATGGGGATGGTCTTGATCCATGTCTCCTCAACAATGTCACGAACCTCCGTCCAGAGTTCATCAGGCACTCTATCTATCAGATCTAGGCCCATAAATCTATTTCTCACTTTCACTGTAAAATCATAAGGAATTTGATTTATGTTATATCTGAATGATCTAGTGGTTTTCCCTCCTTTCTTCAATTTAAGTCTGAATTTGGCAATAAGGAGTTCATAAGCTGAGCCAGGTCAGCTCCTGGTCTTGTTTTTGCTGACTGTTTAGAGCTTTTCCATCTTTAGCTGCAAAGAATATAACCAATCTGATTTCAGTGTTGACATCTGGTGATGTCCATGTGTAGAGTCTTCTCTTGTGTTGTTGGAAGAGGGTGTTTGTTATGACTAGTGCGCTCTCTTGGCAAAACTTTGTTAGCCTTTGCCCTGCTTCATTCCATATTCCAAGGCCAAATTTGCCTGAAGAGTTGACTCATTGGAAAAGACTCTGATGCTGGGAGAGATTTGGGTCAGGAGGAGAAGGGGATGACAGAGGATGAGATGGCTGGATGGCATCACTGACTTGATGGACATGAGTTTGAGTGAACTCCAGGAGTTGGTGATGGACAGGGAGGCCTGGCATGCTGTGATTCATGGGGTTGCAAAGAGTTGGACACGGCTGAGCAACTGAACTGAACTGACTGATAGTAAGAGTATATTTAGTTTTGTAGAAGCTGCCATACCATTTTCCAAAGTGACTGTACCATTTTCCATCTGTATTAGCAGAGGGTTCCTACTGTTCCACATTCTCACCAGCATTTGGTGTCAACAGTGTTGGGGATTTTACCAATTGAATGAGTATTTAGTGGTGTCTCACTATTTTAATTTGCAATTCTCTAATGACAAGCGATGTTGATTATCTTTTCATATGCTTCTTTGGCACATGTATATTTTTTTAACTGTCTTTGATGCAAGAGTTTACTATAGAATTAGCTTAGTCTAAGTGTTGGGAAAAATAGAAAACAAGTTCAATAAACTTTTGGAGTTAGCATCAGGTTGGGCCAAGTGCAATTGCTGAGTTAGTTCGCATAAAGAACATCTAACTTTTTTATGAACCCAGGACATAAAGGTCACTTTTTATTGATCTTAAGTCAGAATTTAGGTGAACATACATTTAGGTGAACATACATCAGAGGAACATTGAAAGAAAAAATCTGACAGGCACTTTTATGCTGCAATATGATCATCAATGTTTGCTCCCTCCCATTAGTTAGCAATAGTCATTAATGGAATAACTCATCAGAAAGGTAAATAAAAAAACTTCCTGAATCTATCTTACCTAGGGCATTTCACACAATTTTCATTGTTCACTTCCACAAACATGCTTGAAATTTGCACTAAAAATCCTTGATAATTTCATTTTTTCTATTTGTAAATTAATGAAGTTAAATCCTATTAGAGAGCTAAAGGGAAAACACCACCCTTATGGCAGAAAGTGAAGAGGAGCTAAAAGGCCTCTTGATGAAAGTGAAAGAGGAGAGTGAAAAAGTTGGCTTAAAGCTCAACATTCAGAAAACGAAGATCATGGCATCTGGTCCCATCACTTCATGGGAAATAGATGGGGAAACAGTGGAAACAGTGCCAGACTTTATTTTTTTGGGCTCCAAAATCACTGCTGATGGTGACTGCAGCCATGAAATTAGAAGACGCTTACTCCTTGGAAGAAAAGTTATGTCCAACCTAGATAGCATTTTCAAAAGCAGAGACATTACTTTGCCGACTAAGGTCCGTCTAGTCAAGGCTATGGTTTTTCCTGTGGTCATGTATGGATGTGAGAGTTGGACTGTGAAGAAGGCTGATCGCCGAAGAATTGATGCTTTTGAAGTGTGGTGTTGGAGAAGACTCTTGAAGAGTTGACTCATTGGAAAAGACTCTGATGCTGGGAGGGATTGGGGGCAGGAGGAGAAGGGGACGACCGAGGATGAGATGGCTGGATGGCATCACTGACTCGATGGATGTGAGTCTGAGTGAACTCCGAGAGATGGTGATGAACAGGGAGGCCTGGCGTGCTGCGATTCATGGGGTCGCAAAGAGTCGGACACGACTGAGCGACTGAACTGAACTGAACTGAACTGAAAGGGAAATACAGTTTTTCTAAAACAACCATTGTAGTGACAGAGAATAAAAAGGAACATGAAAGCCACAGTGGAATTATCTGCTATTCAAAGCCATTGTGGATATGAGAAAATAAGCCCTGGGGCAGACTCAAATTTTTCTTGCCCCCTACTTCTGCCTGAATAAATGGTTTATTAGGATGCTTTCTATCTTACACTTTAAAAATAATTAATTCAAAAGAGTATATATGTGCAGTCATAAAAGTAGAATAATATTAAAATTAGACACAAAAATACATAAAAGTGAAAGCTAAATACCAAATGCCTTGAATAAACTTGAGGAAGATGTTGCAAAAGAAAAGACAACATGGAACATGAGATTGTTTCCACAGGGGAGACGGTCAACAAATGAGAAAACTAGTAAAAGCATCAGTTTTCTTATAACATCCATGTGGAACAGTGATATGGGTTTCCTACAAAGTTGTGAGCACATTAATAGGAAAAGCCGTGAAAAATATGTCAACACAGTTCTGTCTCTTATCTAAGACAGACATTTACTCAGTGTTACACAGAAATCCAAGTACAATATTTGATTTAAATATATAAAAATTAAATTAGTACTCTGAAACAGAAATTTCAGTTGATAAATCTGCTGAAAGTATGTTGAGGAAAATAGTACTTTGGAAGATAGACTTTCAAATATGTTAACAATATAGTCATTGAGAAGCGAAAAACATTCATTCTAACTATCCATGTTTATCTGTGAAAGTGAAAATACAAAACTGCCTGTAGTGAATTTCTAAATATGGAAATTATGTTTGTGGTCGAAGGATCAACAATACTGACATTGTTTGCAAATCATGTCGGTTTTAAAGAACACAACATTCAATGTTCCCATGAGCATGACATTATAAATATTTCACAAGGAAACATAGTAATAAGATGATGTGGTACAATTTTCAGAAAGGGTTACAAGAAAATAAACTCTATATCCTGGTGTGCTTGTAGGCCTATTTATTACAGTAATCATAAAAGGACTTCTCCCGGAAATAATCCTGTAAAGCTTTACTATTTTGCTTTCTAAATAAATTCATCATAATGGTAATTACCATGTCATACTGAAGTACTGATCTAAGACTTCTCTCTTAAAAATGTACTTGTTTATTATTAAATTTGATTATAGTATAATAGTATAGGAGAAGGACAAATAATTATATTGTTATAAGGCAATGGCATCCCACTCCAGTACTCTTGTCTGGAAACTCCCATGGACGGAGGACCCTGGTGGGCTGCAGTCCATGGGGTCGCTGAGTCAGACATGACTGAGCGACTTCACTTTCCCTTTTCTCTTTCATGCATTGGAGAAGGAAATGGCAACCCACTCCAGTGTTCTTGCCTGGAGAATCCCAGGGATGGCGGAGCCCAATGGGCTGCCGTCTGTGGGGTCGCACAGAGTCGGACACGACTGAAGTGACTTAGCAGTGACTTAGCAGTATGTATTATTTAAATATAAGTGCATTAAGAAAAAATAACAAATGATAATCTATTCTAACCATTGTGTAGTTTCAGTTAATGTTGATTATTGATCATGATTCAACGGTAACCCATCATGTCTTGTCTAACCCTTGTGGCCTCATGGACTGTTGTCCACCAGGTTTCTCTGTCAATGGAATTTTTCAGACAAGAATACTGGAATGAGGTGCCATTTCCTCTTTCAGGGGATCTTCCTTGACCCTGGTGGCTCAGACAGTAAAGAAACTGCCTGCAATGAGGGAAACCTAAATTTGATCCCTGGGCTGTGACGATTCCCTGGAGAGGAAATTGCTACTCATTCCAGTATTCTTGCATGGAGAATTCCATGGACAGAGGAGCCTGGCAGGCCACAGTCCATGGGGTTGCAAAGAGTTGGACATGACCTAGAAACTAACAGTTTCCCCTTCTTCTCTGGTGGCTCAGATGAGAATCTGCCTGTCTCAGGTCTGATCCCTAGGTTGGGAAGATCCCCTGGAGAAGGGTATGGCAACCCACTTCAGTATTCTTGCCTGAATAATTTCAAGGACAGAAGAGCCTGGTGGGCTACAGTCCATGGGGTCGCAACCAGTCAGACACCACTGAATGATTAACATTTTCACTTTTCACTTTCATCATGTCTTATCTGGCCAAGGAACATATATGTGTTAGTCTGGTCCCTCTTCTCTTCCACTTTGACTTGGTGAATCTTTCATCTGCCTCTGACAATATTTTCTGCTTCTTGATCTTGAACAGTTGCTTCCTGATCTTATACCAATATACTAACTCCAGAGAGTTCCAGATCTGTTTCCAAATCTTCAGATTTCAAACCTAATTTCAGAGATATATTATTCATGGTCAATTTTAAATTTAATAGTGAAACTTGACTCAGTCTCACTGAAATTACAGGCAAGAATATCAGTTAGTATCTCTCTAAATTAATTTAAGCGCCTTGAAAAAAGCAATGAAAAAAGAAAAAGGGATTAAATTTCATATCTATTGGAAAAGAGGGTTCGATTTTTCAGTATTACAACTTGGCTATCTACCTAAAAAAATTCAGATTCTGAAAAACTATTAGGAAAGACTTGGAAGTTTGTGAGTGCAGCTTATTATAAGATACTTAAAGACTTTCTCACATAACAGCAATGACCAGAAATGAAAACCGTGAATCTTCCTGGTAAAGACTGGGATTTATCTCTGGCATTAATCAGTCCTGAGTTGAGCCTGTAGACACAACAAGAGAGATCTCATGCATTCTTTGAAATTAAAAAGTATTTTAATATTTTAAAATATCAAATTTTAAGTATTTTAGTATTTAAAGTATTTTAAGTTTCATATGACAAAGAAAATAATTGCACAGTTTATATACAATATTTGAGGTGTTAATTTCACCAATACTGTACTTTACCTAAAGTTGGTATGACATTTATGCTTATCTTGAATTACAACTCAGGAATTTCCATTGAGGCAGCCTCTCTTAAGAATAGATGTAGAACACATTTTGATAACAAAATTTAATTTTTTTATTCTAAATAATTTTAGTAGACAAATTATTTCAACATTAGTCAAGGGACTTATAGAGAATCTAGCATAGGACAGTCTAGACAAGTTTATCAATACTGATGCTTGTACTAGGACAGCAACATGGAGATGATGATACAAACAGGAGATATAATACATATTTATTCTAATTAGCTGGAGAAGGCAATGGCACCCCACTCCAGTACTCTTGCCTGGAAAATCCCATGGACAGAGGAGCCTGGTAGGCTGTGGTCCATGGGGTCACGAAGAGTCGGACACGACTGAGCGACTTCCCTTTCACTTTTCACTTTCATGCATTGGAGAAGGAAATGGCAACCCACTCCAGTGTTCTTGCCTGGAGAATCCCAGGGATGGGGGAGCCTGGTGGGCTGCCGTCTATGGGGTCGCACAGAGTCGGACACGACTGA
>SJYT01073975.1:0-14777 GCA_006410635.1 Cephalophus harveyi | reverse complement strand
TTTCTCACATAACAGCAATGACCAGAAATGAAAACCGTGAATCTTCCTGGTAAAGACTGGGATTTATCTCTGGCATTAATCAGTCCTGAGTTGAGCCTGTAGACACAACAAGAGAGATCTCATGCATTCTTTGAAATTAAAAAGTATTTTAATATTTTAAAATATCAAATTTTAAGTATTTTAGTATTTAAAGTATTTTAAGTTTCATATGACAAAGAAAATAATTGCACAGTTTATATACAATATTTGAGGTGTTCATTTCACCAATACTGTACTTTACCTAAAGTTGGTATGACATTTATGCTTATCTTGAATTACAACTCAGGAATTTCCATTGAGGCAGCCTCTCTTAAGAATAGATGTAGAACACTTTTTGATAACAAAATTTAATTTTTTTATTCTAAATAATTTTAGTAGACAAATTATTTCAACATTAGTCAAGGGACCTATAGAGAATCTAGCATAGGACAGTCTAGACAAGTTTATCAATACTGATGCTTGTACTAGGACAGCAACATGGAGATGATGATACAAACAGGAGATATAATACATATTTATTCTAATTAGCCGGAGAAGGCAATGGCCCCCCACTCCAGTACTCTTGCCTGGAAAATCCCATGGACAGAGGAGCCTGGTAGGCTGTGGTCCATGGGGTCGCAAAGAGTCGGACACGACTGAGCGACTTCCCTTTCACTTTTCACTTTCATGCATTGGAGAAGGAAATGGCAACCCAACCAGTGTTCTTGCCTGGAGAATCCCAGGGATGGGGGAGCCTGGTGGGCTGCCGTCTATGGAGTCGCGCAGAGTCGGACACGACTGAAGTGACTTAGCAGCAGCAGCAGCATTCTAATTAGCATAGACTTCTAATTGTCTCCTAAATCTAATTTTTCCTCTTCCACAGCATTAGATATATAGCTGGCTACATGGCTTTGCAGAGAAAAAGATGTCATTTCCCAGTCACTTTGCAGCTTGTAATAAGTAATCAATGGTGCAAAAGAGATGTGTTATATGACAGCTTCTGGGAAACTTCGGTCCTGGAATACAGAGTGTTTCTAAGCCAGGGACATACACTCTAAACCCAGACTGCTTAGATTTAAATAATGATTTCTCCATTTGTAAATCTGTGACCTTTATTGTTACTTAACACCTTTATATATTTTTTTACATTTAAAATGAGAATATTGGCATGAACTTTCTCACAGTGTTGTTGCAAATAAATGAGATAACACACACAGAGGCCTAGTATAATGGCTGGCACATACATTGTGCTTAGTAAATTTAGCTACTATACTGTAATGGAATGATTTTTCACTTTTCATGAATTTGATGCATTTTAAAAATGTTTAATAGTACAGTTAAGAGAGTTATAACATTAATATTCTCATAGAAACGTGATATAAAGAGGTCAAGTTATTCAAAAAGAAAAAAACAAAACAAAAAACTTCCGCTGTCCTCCCTCTAAGCTCTGCTAGAAATTTTCATGGCATAATCATAATATAGGACTGTAAGTGTGTAAAGAGGCATTCCTTCAGTGTTCTCAATCCAGGCCATGTGAGTTAGATGTCTAAGTTAAAAAAAAAAAAAACAAAGGGGGAAAAAAAAGAAAAAGTGCAAACAAATAACAGCAACAAACCACATGCAGCCTTAAATTAAAAACTCTCTCTTTGAGAAAAGTGAAGAATTTCTCCATTTTCTAATCAGTTCAGTTCAGTCACTCATGTTTGGCATATACATCAATGTCCCTTGCTCAAGTGTAGTTATCTCAAATTGTTTTGTTTTAAACTTATATCTATGAAAATGTTCCCCATGCAAAATGCTTGCCTAAACTTAACTAGACAGTGTATTAAAAAGCAGAGAAATCACTGCCAACAAAGGTATGTATAGTCAAAATTATTATTTTTCCAGTAGTTATATATGGATGTGAGAGTTGAACCATAAAGAAGTTTCAGTGTCAAAGAATTGATGCTTTTAAACTGTGGTGCTGGAGAAAACCCTTGAGAGTCCCTTGGACAGCAAGGAGATCAAACCAGTCAATCCTAAAGGAAATCAGTCCTGAATATTCATTGGATGGACCGATGCTGAAGCTGAAGCTCCAATATTTTGACCCCCTGATGTGAAGAGCTGACTCATTTGAAAAGACCCTGATGCTGGAAAGATTGAGGGGAAAAGGAGAAGAGGGTGGCAGAAGATGAGATGGTTAGATAGCATCACTGACTCAATGGACATGACTTTGAGCAAACTCTGAGAGACAGTGAAGGACAGGGGAGCCTGGCGTGCTGCAGTTCATGGGGATGCAAAGTGTCTGACACAACTTAGGGACTAAACAACAGCAAACTAATTGACTTTCTGGGAAACATTTTCCTGTGCTGTTTGATAGCACCCTCTTCAGAGTAACTGAGTCTGTTGTCTTCTAGGATTTGGCTTTCCGTATCACCTCAACCCACAGCGTTCTAAAATGAGCCAACCTGAGGGCACCCCCTGGCTCCTGTCTCTGGTTTTCATCAGGTTCTTCCCTGAGATGCCCCCTCCCCATCCTCTGCTTAGCATTTTCACTTCCAGTCACCCCTGTCTATCTTCCTGTGCCCTGAACATGGGATAATTCTGTAGCTTCCCTGACTTACAGAAGCACCATTATGCCAGATTCAGACCAGACTGTCCTGAACACAATGCACAGTCCTTGACTGCAGCCATGCTTGCCTCTGGGTGTTCACTTCCAGTCACCCCTGTCTACCTTCCTGTGCCCTGAACATGGGATAATTCTGTAGCTTCCCTGACTTACAGAAGCACCATTATGCCAGATTCAGACCAGACTGTCCTGAACACAATGCACAGTCCTTGACTGCAGCCATGCTTGCCTCTGGGTGTCAGTTTGTGAGACAAGATGTGCTTATAGCATCCAGTACTCTACCAGGGAAATGGATGCTATCCTTCGTAATCAGCAACTGCCTCTATACTCTTGTCTCACTCATATTCTCTTGCCTTCCTATGAAACAAAGAATATATTCTCCAGCCTCCATAGAGCAAGCTTTCTTGACCTTGGCACTCTTGACATTTGGAGCTGGATAATTCTCCATGAGGGCTGGAAGGGCTGTCTTGTGCATTGTAGGATGTTTACCAGCCCCCACTAGGTGCCAGTAGCACGGCTCCATCCTACCTTCTGGTGACACTTAAAAATACTTCCTGATTTTGCAAAATGTTACCCAGGGGTGCAAAATTGCTCCCAGATGAGAAATACTGCTCCAGAGAAGAGACACAATCCTCAACCTCACTCTTTCAAATATTTTAATATGCCAGAGGCCCTCTGAATTTTTTAAAGGGCTTTAGTGTTTTGGAAGCAAAAGTAACAACTTAGAGTGCTTTCTATTTTTCATCTAACTCATATCCTTTATCCCAAGATACTCATTTCAAATCTGCTTAATTGAAAGAAATGATGGAAGGGGATAAGAAAAAAAGGCAATTTCAGGAGTAAAACATCAACTAATATTTCAAAAATATTGTTCTCTTTTCAAGTCCAATCATCTGTGTTAAGGAGAAAATAAATGATCTTTTAACATATTCTTGGAAGAAGAAGGAAATCAAAGAGATTTCCTCTTTGATATACTTTTCCCTAAAGCACACACATCATATTTCCTCCAGATATTACTGTGCATTAGGTTTTGCCTTTTATCATGGGTTACAGAGTCCATCTCTTCCCTGTGTACTTCTTTGTTCCATTTCAATGACTCTTCATTCTTAAGCCTCACTTTTTAAAGGGACTCCTCTATCATTCTCATGGATCCTATTTCTCTAGCTGTGAATACAGCTGAACCACCTGATTGTAGAACACTCTTTGCTTCAAAACTGACATCATTAATGCATGTGGGCTGTTGTATACAAAGAAGCACACTTTAACTCCTCCTGATGCCAAAAGTTCAGCTTCTCTGTACACCAGAGCCAAAACAAATTGTGGAGACAGAGATTTGGGTGTAGTAAAAAAACATTTTCTACTGGTTTAAACCTTAAAAAATTGTGTGTCCTACTCTGGGGAAGTTTTATAACAATACTTCAAGGGTGCGGTTTCTGACAAGATTAGGGTATGTGCTGTGATGTGTGATTAGTGGTTCAGTTTTACTAATTTGCAACTAACTTGTCCAATTCTGCAACCACATGGATTGTAGCCTGCCAGACTCCTCTGTCCATGGGGATTATCCAGGCAAGAGTACTGATGTGGGTTGCAATGCCCTCCTCCAGGGGATCTTCCCAAGCCAGGGATCAAACCCACGTCTCCTGCATGATAGGCAGATTCTTTACTGTCTGAGCCTCCAGGGAAGCCACAAAATATGTTTCTGAGTGGTTTCAAACTCAGGACCTTTCGTGTGTGAGGTGACTGATGTTAAAGCTGATGCTCCAGTACTTTGGCCACCTGATGCAAAGAGCTTACTCATTGGAAAAGACCCTGATGATAGGAAAGATAGAAGGCAAGAGGAGAAGGGGACAACAGAGGATGAGATGGTTGGATGGCATCACTGACTCAATGGACATGAGTTTGAGCAAGCTCCAAGAGATGGTAAAGGACAGGGAATACTGATGTGCTGCAGTCCACGGGGTCGCAAAGAGTCGGATGCAACAGAGCAACTGAATAACAAAGTATAAAATCAAGAGCAATGCCAGTTATACAAGAGTTTATTTTGGCTATAAAAAATAAAAAAAATAGTATAGTCATCTAGACCACCATTTACTATTTGACAAAAAGTTACTGGAAATATAAGATAACTGGTAATTATGGTTATGAATTCAAATATTTCCTAATTTCTTAATAAAAAAAATCTTAATCAAACACTGGTGAGAGTATAAAATTGGATAGTTGGGTAACTGCTGTTATACCACATTTTTCTCTAGGATTGTTTTTTAGTAGGTTAAATAGAAGTGACCATTGTCCCTTTATTTCCTTTTTTTTGCTTTTGATATAAAAACAGAGCAATTAAGCTCTCAGATGTGTATAAGAGACAGGAACATATATGTGTTAGTCTGGTCCCTCTTCTCTTCCACTTTGACTTGGTGAATCTTTCATCTGCCTCTGACAATATTTTCTGCTTCTTGATCTTGAACAGTTGCTTCCTGATCTTATACCAATATACTAACTCCAGAGAGTTCCAGATCTGTTTCCATAAGCTCTCCTTAACATTTTTCTTGTGATTCATACATTTTCTCAGGGTTAGTTAACTTTTTTCTATTGTTTGTACTTATTAAATAAAAATATGAACTGATTGAAGAATTTTCTATAAAATTAAACTGATTTCTTTAAGCATTTAAAAAAACTTTCCCTTCAGAAAACATGAATTTGTTAAATGAATTATAGTTACTTAATGTGATTCGCAGGTCAAAATTATTTATTTGTAGATTTCTAGATTATTTGATTATATTTTCCCTTTTGGATATTTATATCTGACAGCTTTCATGCATTATAGCAACGTGCCTTCTTTAAGTAAAGCAAAATACTTTTCTACACTTGGGTATGTTTCTTTTTGTATAACATTATCCTCTTGTGTCACGGTCACTCACTCCTAGAGCCCCATGCCATATTTCATGCACCTGAATAGTTGTTTCGGTCAGAATATAGTCCAGTTTATTAAATTCCCTTGACGTTTTCCTTGCACGTAGAGGATGCATTGGTCAACAAGAGTAGTCAGTATCCTCTGGGTAAGCTTGCTCTAGCTGCATGAGAGTCCTCGCAGATATTTAAGTGGGTAAAGCATTCATTCAGTACTCTCACATTTATATCAATATTGAGAACTGCACTTGGAATTAGTCTATTACATCATCAAACTGGATGCTTTATCATATATTTGTCAACTGATACTATTCATCTTTGGGGCTTCCCTGGTGGCTCAGAGGTTAAAGCGTCTGCCTCTAATGCGGGAGACCCGGGTTCGATCCCTGGGTCGGGAATAAGAGTAGTCAGTATCCTCTGGGTAAGCTTGCTCTAGCTGCATGAGAGTCCTCGCAGATGTTTAAGTGGGTAAAGCATTCATTCAGTACTCTCACATTTATATCAATATTGAGAACTGCACTTGGAATTAATCTATTACATCATCAAACTGGATGCTTTATCATATATTTGTCAACTGATACTATTCATCTTACTTTTTTCTTTCCTTTTCTGCAAAATGGAAATTTTGCCTCATTAGTTCTATTTGCCTAGAGAGCTAGGCACCTATTAGACTTACTTCCATGTTTTCCACTCTCAGAAGAAACAGTTTGATCTAAATTTGTAGTGTTTCCTGTTCTGCTTAAGCTATGAAGGTAATCTCAGTAGCTATAGCTTTATCTAGACCCACAAGTAAATATTAAGGTGAATTACAAATGCAATTAAGTTTGCATTAGTAGTAACTTTTAATGAAAATCTGTTATACATATATATGTATATACATTAATCATAAATATAAGAGAATAAAATGGTCAAATACCCTTTAGAATTAAAAATGTGCTAATATTAATTATAGTCCTTAAGTAGTGAGGGAATTTAATCAGCCAAGTTGTTACAGAGGGAAAAAATATGACTGGACTAATTTTCCCCTTATTTTGTAATTAGAAATCATTTAAATAAGCAAGTATATAAAATGTAATCAAAATAATTAAAAAAATGCCTTGTTATTACTGTGAAAATTAGTGGCTTCAATGAGAACTGATTATCTAACTTGTTTTTCAAATATTTAAAGTAAGGTTTTGTTCTGCATTCTCCAAATTCTAGTTAATATTAAACTACATTACGATGTTAAATTAAGTTCAGCTTTGGTATGGTGATTGAAATACAAAGGCCTGGTTTAAAAAGAAAGAAAGAAAAAGGGCTTCAATATGGGCATATTATAGTACAGGGTTGGTTCCAACCCAATTGGTGCATATTCTTATGTCTTTTTCTGAAATGAGAAGAGCTTCCATAAGAATGATACTTAAGGAGTCGAAATCTTAACGGTGAAATGTTAAGAGTCAGTATAATAACCAATCACAGAAAGAATCAGAAGTAAGAGTAAATAATTATTTGACAGTGGTTCTTTATTAAGACGCTAGCAGTGTCCCTTGTGTTAATACTTAGTTAACACATGGGTGAATGACACTGTATTTTGTTTGCAAATCTATTTACTAAAATATACACAGCTGCTTATAAAATCTTCTGTATTTAATCATTATTTCTTACAGAAAAGCCCAAAAGAAATTTTTGGTGAATATTTTAAAAAGACAGAAACATATTCTAACAAAATAATTATTATACATATAATAATAATGGTATTTAAATATATAGTTTCAACTTTTGTATGAATTCCTTACGTATTCTTAAGCTACTTAAGCGAAACAAACCAAAAAAAAAAAAAGCATCAGAAGACAAAACTAAATGATATCACTTGTATGTGGAATTGAAAATAGCCAGACTCATAGAACAGGAAGTAAGTAGAATGGTGGTTGCCAAGAGTTAAAGGGAGCAGGGCATAGGGAGGTGATAGTCAGTGTACGAGGTTTCAATTATGCATTACAAATAATTTCTGAAGATCTAGTATATACCATAGTACTTGTAGCTGCTGCTGCTGCTGCTAAGTCGCTTCAGTCGTGTCCGACTCTGTGCGACCCCATAGACGGCAGCCAAAAGGCTCCACCGTCACTGGGACTCTCCAGGCAAGAACACTGGAGTGGGTTGCCATTTCCTTCTCCAATGCATGAAAGTGAAAAGTGAAAGTGAAGTTGCTCAGTCGTGTCTGACTCTTAGCGACCCCATGGACTGCAGCCTACCAGGCTCCTCCGTCCATGGGATTTTCCAGGCAAGAGTACTGGAGTGGGGTGCCATTGCCTTCTCCAATTTGTAGCTAACAATACTCTATTCTATACTTGAGAGTTATTAAATGTGTAATGTGTGCTCAGTCGTGCCCAAGTCTTTGCAACTCCAGGATCTTCTGTCCATGGAATTTTGCAGGCAAGAATATTGGTGTGGGTTGCCATTTCCTATTCCAGGGGATCTTCCTGATCCAGGGATTGAACCCACATTTCTTGTGTCTGCTAAATTGGCAGGTGGATTCTTTACCACTGTACCATCTAGGAAACCCTAAATGGGTAGATACTATGTCAAATGTTCCTACCACAAAAAACTGATTATAGTAATGGAGTGGGAGAAAACTTTGAGAGGCTATGTTTATGGCTTTAGTGGTGGTGATGGCTTCACAGGAGTATGTGTTTGTTAGTTGCTCAATTGTGTCTGACTTTTTTGCAGACTTGTGGACTGCAGCCTGCCGGGCTCCTATGACCATGGAATTATCCAGGCAAGAATACAGGAGTGGGTAGCCATTTCATTCTCCAGGGCATCTTCCAGATCCTGGGATCAAACCCAGATCTCCTGCATTGCAGGCAGATTCTTGACTGTCTGAGCCACTTGGGAAGCCCTCACAGTTGTACACTTACCCCCTAACTCATCAAGTAGTATATATTAAATATGTCCAGCTTTTTACATGTCAGTTATACTTCAATAGGGCTTCCCTTGTGGCTCAGCTGGTAAAGAATCCAACTGCAATGCAGGAGACCTACGTTCAATCCCTGGGTTGGGAAGATCCCCTGGAGATGGGAAAGGCTACCCACTCCAGTATTCTGGCCTGGAGAATTCCAAGGACTGTATAGGCCATAGGGTCACAAAGAGTCAGACACAACTCAGTGACTTTCACTTCACTTATACTTCAATAAATTGGTTAAAAAAGCCTAAAATAATTGCTCATATGGGAACATTCATTTTTAAAAAAATAGAGCATTTTTAGAAGATTGCATAAGCTCATAGCAAAATTAAACAGAGGGTTCAGAGTTTTCCCACATATTCCTCAGTCCCCAGATAAACATAGCCTCTCCCATTATCAACTTCTTTCATCAGGGTGGTATATATCTTACATTTGTTGAACCTCAAGTCAGTCAATATTATCACCTATAGTCCATAGTTTACATCAGGGTTCATGCATGATGCTATATGTTACATAGTTTTTGATGAATATGTAATGACAAGAACCCACCATTATAGTATCATATAGAATATTTTTTTGATTCCATAACTCCTGCCAAACACTGATATTATTCCTATCTCCATAATTTTACTTATTCTAGAGTATCATATTGTTTTATTCCTACAGTATGTAGGTCTTTTGTCAGATCAGCTTCTTTTAGTCAGCAGTATGCATTTAAGTTTCATCTAGAGCCTTTCATGCTGTGACAGTTCATTTATTTTCAGTGCTGAATATTTCATTGTCTGAATGTTCTGCAGTTTATCCATTCACCTACTGAAGGATATTCCATATGTCCTTCTAGATGAAGAAATTCAAGATATTCAAGCTGGATTTAGAAAATGCAGAGGAACCAGAGATCAAATTGCCAACATTTGTAGGATCATAGAAAAAGCAAGAGAGTTCCAGAAAATCATCTGTTTCATTGACTATGCTAAAGTCTTTGACTTTGTGGATCACAACAAACTGTTGAAAATTCTTTAAGAGATGGGAATACCAGACCATCTGGCCTGCCTCCTGTGAAACCTTTACGCAGGTCAAGAAGCAACAGTTAGAACCATACGTGGAACAATGGACTGGCTCCAAATTGAGAAAGGAGTACATCAAGGCTGTATATTGTCACCTTGCTTATTTAACTTATGTGCAGAGTACCTCATGTAAAATGCCTGACTGGATGAAGCATGAGCTGGAATCAAGATTGCTAAAATAAGCTGGATGAAGCATGAGCTGGATTCAAGTCTCAGATATGCAGATGACACCACCCTTATGGCAGAAAGCAAAGAGGAACTAAAGAGCCTCTTGATGAAAGTGAAAGAGGAGAGTGAAAAAGCTGGCTTAAAACTCAACATTCTAAAAATGAAGATCTTGGTATCCAGTCCCATCACCTCATGGCAAGTAGATGGAGAAACAACAGAAACAGTGACAGACTTTATTTTCTTGGGCTCCAAAATCTTGCAGATGGTGACTGCAACCATGAAATTAAAAGACACTTGGTCCTTAGAAGAAAAGCTATGACCAACCTAGGCAGCATATTAAAAAGCAGAAACATTACTTTGCCAACAGAGGTCCATCTCGTCAAAGCTATGGTTTTTCCAGCAGTCATATATAGATATTAGAGTTGGACCATAAAGAAAGTTGAGCACTGAAGAATTGCTGCTTTTGAATTGTGGTGTTGGAGAAGACTCTTGAGAGTCCCTTGGACTCCAAGGAGATTAAACAAATCAATCCTAAAAGGAAATCAGTCCTGAATATTCATTGGAAGGACTGATGCTGAAGCTGAAACTCCAATACTTTGGCCACCTGATACAAAGAACTGACTCATTGGAAAAGACCCTGACACTGGGAAAGATTGAAGGCAGGAGGAGAAAGGGACAGCAGAGGGTGAGATGGTTGGATGGCATCACCGACTTGATGGACATGAGCTTAAGCAAGCTCAGGGAGTTGGTGATAGACAGGGAAGCCTGGCATGCTGCAGTCAGTGGAGTCCCAGCGTGGGACACAACTGAGTGACTGAACTGAACTAGTTATAAATGAGTGTTCTTGCTGTTCCACATCCATACCAGCAACTGGCGTTGTCAGTGTTTGGAATTTTAGCCAGTCTAAGAAGGGTCTGGTGGTATCTCAGGGTTGTTTCAATTGGCAATTCCCAAATGACATAAGACATTGATTATTTATTCACATGTATATCTTCTCTAGTGAGGTGTCTCTTCAGATTTTGCCCATTTTCTAATCAAATTATTTGTTTTCTTATTAAGTTTTTAGAGTATTTTGTATTTTTTATGTAATAGTTCTTACCAGATATATTCTTTCTAGAAATTTACTCTGAAGCTTCTTATTCTCTTGACAATGCTTTCACAGAGAAAAACATTTAAAGAAAATTTTAACAAAGTACAACTGATCAATGTTTCTTTCAGAGATCATACTGTTAGTCTTATATCTAAAAGCCACTGCCCTGTCCCAGGTCTTGTAGATTTTCTCTTTTCACCTACACCTAGGAGTCTTATAGCTTTCTGTTTTACATTTAGGTTTCTGATCCACAGTGAGCTGATTTCAGTAATAACTGTAATGTCTGTGTCTAGATATATTTTTTATTTGTGGCTGTCTGGTTGCTTCAGCATTATTTGTTAGAAAAGACTACTTTTCCCATTGTGTTGTCTTTGCTCCTTTGTCAAAGATCAATTGACTATTTCTGTGAGCCTATTTCTAGGGTCACTATTCTGTTCCATTGATCTGTTTGGCTCCTTTGATGCAAATTCTGTAGTTTTTGATTACTGCTTCAAGTAGTCTTGAAGTTGAATACTGTCAGTCCTTCACTTTGTTCTTCTTCAGTATTATGTTGGATATTCTAGCTCTTTTGATTCTCCATATCAATTTTAGATTTGAATTTCTGAGTGATATCATTTTACTTTTTCTAAAGAAATTTAAAAGATATTTCTTATAAGTCTGGTGTCTGGCTACAAATGCCTTCAATTTTTATTTGTCTGTGAAAGTCTTTATTTCTCCTTAATTTTTGAAGGATAATTTTGCAAGGTACAGAATTCTAGGCTGATGGGCATTTTCCCCTCAATGATTTCAATATTGCATAGCACTCTCTTGTTTACACATTTTCTGAGGTGTCAGATTTAGTTATTATAATTTCTCCTCTATAGAAAAAGTGTTTCTTTTCCTCTGTCTTCTTTCAAAGCTCCTTTTTTTCTTTTTAATTTTCTACAGCTTGAACATGATATGCCTAGGTTTTGAGGGCACTTGTTGTTGTTGCTGTTGTTCTCTGAGCCTCCCAGTTCTGTGATTTGGCATCTGCCTTTATTGGGAGGAAATCTCAGTGATTACTGATTCAAATATTGCTTCTATCCCCTTCCTCTTTCTTCTTCTGGTTCTACATTATGTATATTTTATACCTTTGAAGTTTTCCCACAGTTCTTTGGTATTCTTTTCTATTATAGTTCAGTCTTTTTTTCTCTTTGCTTTTTAGGTTTGTAATCTCATACTGATATACCCTCGAGCTCAGAGATTATTTCCTTGGCTGTATCTAATCTACTAATGCCCCTATCAGAAGTATTCTATATTTCTGTTATTTGGTTTTTGATTGCTAGCATTTCTTTCTTAGAATTTCCATCTTTTGTCTTACATAGCCCATGTTTTTATATGTTGTCTACTTATTCCATAAGAGAACCCCCAGAATATTAATCATAGTAGTTTTAAATTTCTGGTCTGATTATTCCAACATCACTGCCATATCTAAGTCTGGTTCTGGAGACTATTTCTTTAAACTTTTTGTTTCAAGTTGAACAAGATATACTGTGGGGAGAGAGAAAGAATTCTTTAGTCACATGACTAGGTCTCAGTCTTTCAGTGAATCTGTGTCCTTGGGCTATGAACTTTACAAGTGCTTTTTAGCTTTTCCCTTCCCCTTTGGTAGTATAGAATGGTTAGCGGGGCTAGTATTGGGTATTTCCATTCCCAAACAAGTAGGTTCTTATAAAACCATTTCTGTTGAAGGTGGAACTTGTTAAGGAAAAACCAAATCCTCTGGCATATTTCAAAATGGCTCCTTCTGTCCTCCCCTCTTTGGAAGCACAAGGGGATTTTCTTAGATTGTTCACTCTGAGAACGTGGTAGGGCTCCTGGAGATAAAATTCATAAGTATAGAGATCCCCCTATGACTGGATTCCCTTAGTTTGTAGTTCTTAAGCTTGTCCACACTGAGCCTCCAAAAATTCACCAGTGAAAATTTAGGCTTTGCTACTCCAATACTGAGTTGTGATTCTATTTACCCACCTTTCTGTCTCTCCATTTTAGGGGCAGAAGTTTGCCCTTTGAGCTTATTTCTCTGATGGATCTAAGAAGATGCATTAATTTCTAAATCTATTAAGCTTTTAATTATTGTGAGGATGGAGTGATGACTTCCAACCTCCTTATATGACAGACTGGAAAGCAGAAGTCTATTTGTTTTTAATAAAATTGAAATCCAGTGTTCTCAGGAGAAAAATCGTTCATAAATACATCACTCCCTTTTCCCTTCTAGGTTCATTTCCATCTCTGTTTATAGGAATAGTGGGCAGCCTGCCATTTATAACTAAATAGGCCATCAAGGTTTGGTAATCATTCTTGGAATGAGGAAATGTAATGGAATGGAATGATGGGGGAAGAAATTTAAATAATATCATGATTTTTCCTTTTCCCTTCGGGATGTTAAATGGAAAATGAGCACTCTTTGCTATTTAGGAGCAGGGATAGCAACAGGTATCACAGGAGGAAGTCAAAGAAGACTTTCAAAGAATCCCTAAGAGTTGTAGAAGCTAGAGGTAGCATGTCCTTGGATATGTTACTAGACCTAACTGTCATATGGCCCAGTTTACAACTCTTTGTTATAAGATAGTGATGGGAGCTATTAACCCTTAAGTGAAAGTGAAGTCACTCAGTCTTGTCCGACTCTTTGTGNGAAGACTTTCAAAGAATCCCTAAGAGTTGTAGAAGCTAGAGGTAGCATGTCCTTGGATATGTTACTAGACCTAACTGTCATATGGCCCAGTTTACAACTCTTTGTTATAAGATAGTGATGGGAGCTGTTAACCCTTAAGTGAAAGTGAAGTCACTCAGTCTTGTCCGACTCTTTGTGACCCTATGGACTGTAGCCTACCAGGCCTCTCCATCCATGGGATTTTCCAGGCAAGAGTACCAGAGTAGGTTGCCTTTTCCTTCTCCAGGGTATCTTCCCAACCCAGGGATTGAACCCAGGTCTCCCTCATTGCGGGCAGATGCTTTACCCTCTGAGCCACCAGGGAAGCCTTAGGTAAGTACTTAAAACTAAGTACCACATAGTCCACACTGGGTTTTCAGTACTTAAGAAAATTTTAGAACCTCTGACTCCTCCTACAAACTTTCCTATTTATTAAGTTTCCAGTTTCATTCATTAGCTCAGATTCTATCATGAATTCAGTATATTGAGGAAAGAACTGTGTCACTGGAATAAAATGAGTCTCTCTTTAAAATTTTACTATAATATGCAATCACAGGGAAATAAAACTCATTTAATGTTCTAATGAATCTTTATGATGTAAAATAATTATGGCAACTCACCTCTTTAGTGATATGGATGAAAATTTATGGAAATGCATTCATATAAACAAGCTTTTAAATAATATAGTAACAATTAAGTTTTATTAATATTTTTCCAATTTTGAGTTAGCTTGTAATACCTTATTTGTGTTTATACTTGTTTTCTTTATTAAACACATACAACAATTTAGTTTGATTTTTGATTTGTTAAAATTCTCCTACTAGTGCCTTCCAAGGGTCAACTGATAGAGATGTATGCTACAACCTGCTCACTCCAGCATTTCTCTAAATAGAAGGTAAAGTTTGTGCACACTCTGTTTTTCTCTCCTGAGTAAGTGATTTATCTTCTCAAGTGCAAGGGTACATTTACTGAAGTGCTGATTTTAATTAAATATTAATATTGACTTATTCCAAGAAAGGAAGAGTGCCCCAGTTTAATCAGAGTAAGAATTATTTCAAGTCTCTACACAATTTTCAAATGGTGAAGACAAATTTTTTAAACAGAAAATATCAGGATTTTGTATGTATTGAGGTGTTAAATTTTAGAATGTTTACACAAATTCTGATATAGGTATATATGTATAAATACATACATATATATATATAAGCTGCTAAATGGCTTCAGTCATGTCTGACTCTGTGCGACCCCAGAGACGGCAGCCCACCAGGCTCCCCTCGTCCCTGGGATTCTCCAGGCAAGAACACTGGAGTGGG
>SJYT01073968.1:256516-268115 GCA_006410635.1 Cephalophus harveyi | reverse complement strand
CCCTGGGATTTCTTTGGAAGGAATGATGCTAAAGCTGAAACTCCAGTACTTTGGCCACCTCATGCGAAGAGTTGACTCATTGGAAAAGACTCTGATGCTGGGAGGGATTGGGGGCAGGAGGAGAAGGGGACGACGGAGGATGAGATGGCTGGATGGCATCACTGACTCGATGGATGTGAGTCTGAGTGAACTCCGAGAGATGGTGATGAACAGGGAGGCCTGGCGTGCTGCGATTCATGGGGTCGCAAAGAGTCGGACACGACTGAGCGACTGAACTGAACTGATAAAAAAAATGTATCAAAAAGAAGTCATTATTTTCAACTCCTTAGTGAAATCCAGAGGAAAAACATGAAGATTGAATGAAGAGTGGAGGAAATAAATAAATAATAAATGAAGCAAGTCATCTTTCTTTCTCAGCACTCATATGCACCCTAGGAAATTTCAAAGATCTTTAGGGTCTACCTGAAATTCCTCCATCCTTGTCACTTGCAATGGAATAGGATCCATGAGCTATGAAGCTGCTTATTATCAATCTCAGCTCATTCTCCACTGAAAAAAATACTTCTAGATTCATTCAAAATAGCAATTTACTTGCAGTCACTTTTATATGATTTAGCCATGAATTTGGATCTGAATCAGAGTTATAAATTTTAGGGTTAAAGAGAAAATTTCAAATACTCTAACAGAACTCATCTGTTTTATGTGCAAATTTGAACGTCAATTGTACTATATACTACACTGCTTTTTCTTTCAACAACTATCCACTTGGAGTAAGTTTTACGAAATCTGAGATATATCTCACTTGAATTATCCTTTTTGTCATTCTTATGATACTTACAAGCCAGTTTTTTTATATAAAAATAATATGGTTTGGCCCTTGAGGGAGAACATATTCTTTCAAATCAAGTACCAACTGGGTTCCCAGTTTGTGTTAGTCCTGGAAGCTACAATGATTAGCAAGATAGGGATGGCCCCTGTTCTAAGGGCGCGCCCCCAAGAGAGAGACAGACCAAACAACAATATAGTGTTATAAGAATCTCTGATTGCTGTATGGAAAAAAACAATAAAAGCATATTTTAAACTAAAACACAGCATAAAGTGTATTAGGTCATAAAGTGTATTGCTACTGCTGCTGCTAAGTCACTTCAGTCGTGTCTGACTCCGTACGACCCCATAGACGGCAGCCCACCAGGCTCCCCCGTCCCTGGGATTCTCCAGGCAAGAACACTGGAGTGGGTTGCCATTTCCTTCTCCAATGCAGAAAAGTGAAAAGTGAAAGGGAAGTCGCTCAGTCATATCTGACTCTTCACGATCCCATGGACTGCAGCCCACCAGGCTCCTCCATCCATGGGATTTTCCAGGCAAGAGTACTGGAGTGGGGTGCCATTGCCTTCTCCGTCAAGTGTATTAGCCTTAGAATTTTATATACCCTTAGTTTTAAAATATATTTTTCCAATTTTAAAAATCAATATATAACTATATTTATATTTATTACATTATTTCTCATAAATTTATATTTATGAAGTGTATTTTACATTTCAAATCCTTTCATCTTCAATTTCTTCTAGGTGTCAAAAAGCTATTAGTTTGACAAACCACATTACCACATCCATTTTTATTAGCCACAAAACCATAATTTATAATATTCGACCTGTGATTAAACTACAGTTTAAATGTTAACAACTGAATTAATTTTAACTTGCTTCTACCTTGTTAGTTTTGCTATTTGAAGTTTTCTGTTGTTACTTTAACATAAACCACATCAACTATATTGTCTTTATAGATTGTTCTCTTATTCAAAGAGTTATTACTCATTTACTAAAAATAAGGTGAATAATAGAACAAGGCTTTCTGAACCATATATCAGGGAGAAAGTTTTATAGCCTTAGTATTGCTTACAAATCAATTCCTTAGAGTTGGCCTGCCATTAGGAGCTTTTAAGACTGCCTAGAGCTGTGTCATTCACTGCTATTTTGACACATTAATGCACTAATGGTATGTGCAGGCTGACATAACTTCTTTTAAGTTCTATTACAATAATTATCAAGACCTGTCTATGAGATATGCACAGTTAAGCAAGGTGACAAAGAGTATGTAAATACTCAAATATTCCTGGAGCATTCATTTCAAAATGACAGTGAATAATTAAGAAACTATAAAAACAGAGATAAGAACTATCTGCTTGAGAACCCCATCAGAGGAAACAAAACCATGAATAAAAGAGACAGTCACTTAGAAATGATGGCAGGTACACTTAAGTATTCATTTTCTTTGTATAAAATAAGGTTAAAAGTTACGACAGGATAACACATTCACATACTAAAACATATGAGTTATTTTGGTAGTTTATTAAATGAATGTACATTTAAGGAGCACCTAATATGGTAAAAATGGAATTGTCAAAAATTACTTCACCTTTTGTGGGAAGGTAGATACTAGTCTTTCATGGAAAACAAAAGCATTAATGTAAACTAGTAGATACGTCACACTCAGGAGGAAATAATTGGCTATAGACAATAAAGTACTTAATCTGCCTTCTGTTGTCTGCCTCTTTTATTTTATCATATCCCAGCATAAAACAACAAAATTCCTCCATACAACCTTCCTGTTAGGTTACTTCCATCTAAAACATTAAACGCCTTCCTTCTATTTGTCTCATTAAAACAAAATTTTCATCAATCTAGCTCCCTACCAGCTCATTCATATGAACATTTTCCTTACCTCCAATCTGATGCTAATGTGAGGAAATTACATTAAAATCTTGTAATAGAATTTGTTTTCATCCTTCCCCTTTCCTTGTTCTGAAGAATGGCCTAGCTACTTGTAGAAACTTAGTGCCTTACGGGACAGTGGAACCAAAATAAACATCAAGTCCCTGCCTTTCAAAACAAATCAGCAAACAAATAAAAATAATCATTCTTAATATAGGAGAACTGAAAATAATAAGAACAGCAGAGCTGACAGTACAGAGATAAGAAATTAAAACATAGAAAAGATGGAGATATGAGAGGCTTAGAACCAGAACTAGAATATAGGATATAGCTGCTCTCTTCCCTAGCTTGCCCTGAGAGGTATCAGGGTCCAGAAAGTTGCCCAGAATTCCATGTCAAAAGGAAATGAAATTGAGGAAACTATGAAAGGAGATTGGTGTAGAAAACCCCATGGAGATTCCTGGAATGTCAAGGAAGTATAGAAGGGCAGCCAAATTCTCCTTATCATGAAAGGATTAAAAAAAAAAAACACAGAGCCAGTGGACACTGAGGAGCATTTTGGACATAATGAAAGAAGTTGCAAAAAAAAAAAGGGGGGATCAAATGGTGATGCACACACCTCTGCAAATGCCAGCACAGGAGGAAGACCCCAGGAAGTTGAGGATCACTCAGAAAAGATGATCCTAAAGCAAATATTGTTTTGCATCGCTATCCGCGATACTATACAGCTAGGAATTTATCTTATTCCTGAAAAATGAGAGAAAAGTAAACGGGAAAAAGGGAGAGAATGAAAGATAACAAGAAGTAGAGAAAGGGTGAAAGAGGAAAAAGAGGGAAGGATAGGTAAAAATCTCAGAAAAAACTAGTTGAGAGATCAGAATTTTTGAGAGTTTAATTCTCGTTCTATGTTATTTGCTGTATAACCTTGAGCAAGTTACCTAACTTTTTGTGCCTCAGATTCGCTATCTGAAAAACTGGGATATCAGTGATACCTAACTCACAGAGATGCTATAAAATTAAATGTGTCAATACACAGGCAGAACTTAAAAAGAATAAAAGTAAAGCTTTTAAACAAAAAAGCTTTGGATATTCTGGTAAAAATGAATAGAATAATTATGGCATGTCCAGGTAGCAAGTAGAAGACAATTGGCTAAAGTGGAATATTCGTACAGAAAAGAAAATGAGCTGAGTATGGCACACTAGATAGGAACTAAGTATAAAAAAGCAGGACAAGGACTCGGGTCTAGATCTTGTGTTCTACATGCAGAGGGTCTAGTATAAGTAGGTATGTAATTGATGCATGAAAAAAAAGCGGTCATTGGGGAGTCAATGAAGGCCTTTAAATTGGAGGACACATGTATAAACCACTAGATTTTGAAAGACCAATCTTGCCTAGTTAGATTGAGAATAAGAGATGAACTAGAATGAAGTAAATAGGATAGAAGATACACATATTTTCATAATAATATGCTAACATTGACAAGAATAGTGACAGTGAAAATCAAATGAAATTTATAACTAGAAATCTAAGTCAGAAAAAATACACAACAAAATGATAAAGCTATGAAGATCATAATCTCCAAACACTGTGACTTCATAGATTAAACAGAAGGACATTAAAAACCCCAACAGTCTTTTCCTTGTTTCCAGTCCTTTCCATAATGACAATGGTCCTCTGTTAGTCATTATCCAGAACAGACACATCAGTAAGTCAGTATTCAGAAATACACTGTGGACACCATGAAATAAATGACAGTGACACTGGGATTAACAACAAATCAAAGACCCATTATTTTATATTATTTCATCATCTTTGGGGGAGTTTTTGAAAAATCAAACTAGAATCTCATCTTCAACATGCATAAGTTCTAATTTGTTCAGAAAGAATGTACAATAAAGATTATATTTAAAAATTGAACTAATATTAGCATGCATGCATTAGTGGGTTAGAATAGAATCTTGAAGTTAAAAACAGGATGAATTAAATTAAGTTTAAAGAAAAGTATTTTACACAAAGTTAATTTGTCATTTAAAAAGTCAGAAACAAATATACTATGCAATCCAAGTATATTTTATAAAATACTAGTTGTAATGGAATATCTATGATTACTAGTAAATACCAGTTAGTTATTACACTTTCAATCTAAAGCCTGAACTTCTCTATCTCCTGTAATCAGAGGATATAACTTTTTTTAAACCTACATCCCTGAAGTTCAAAAGCATCAATTCTTTGGCGCTCAGCCTTCTTCACAGTCCAACTCTCACATCCATACATGACCACAGGAAAAACCATAGCCTTGACTAGACGGATTTTAGTCGGCAAAGTAATGTCTCTGCTTTTGAATATACTATCTAGGTTGGTCATAACTTTTCTTCCAAAGAGTAAGCGTCTTTTAATTTCATGGCTGCAGTCACCATCTGCAGTGATTTTGGAGCCCCCCAAAATAAAGTCTGACACTATTTCGACTGTTTCCCCATCTATTTGCCATGAAGTGATGGGACTGGATGCCATGATCTTCGTTTTCTGAATGTTGAGCTTTCAGCCAACTTTTTCGCTCTCCTCTTTCACTTTCATCAAGAGGCTTTTTAGCTCCTCTTCACTTTCTGCCATAAGGGTGGTGTCATCTGCATATCTGAGGTTATTGATAATTTCAAGTAGTTAAAAATTTCCCTACTTCCAGTTTTACAATGGAATCTGGTGGAAAATCAAACACTGTATAGTAAAATTTGTTGGAATTAATTTTTCCACTATGCAATTAACATTCATTTAGCTATTTAAATTCAATATGTTACCATAAAAGTTATTAATATGTACTTACTTTAGGGGTTACTAGGGGTCGCACAGAGTCGGACACGACTGAAGCGACTTAGCAGCAGCAGCAGTGAGAATTAAATCATTTATAATGACACAAGTTTTACTAGAGATACCTGATAAACATCCTGCAGGTGATACGAGAACTTTGTATAGCCTTAGGTAATATTTTTAGCTCAGAGAAGAGAGCTGATTTACACACACACATACATGCTGGTGAGCTGTCCTACAGATAAACAATGGAAAGTGTAAATAGACCAATAGAAGTTTTGGTTGGACAGCTGAAGAATAAATAAAACACTGGTACAGCCTGGAGGGGTTTTAAGTTTAAAAACAATTGTTGTCCATCTACACTAAATAATTTGAACAATCTTATGACTCAAAACAGATGTTTGGAAGGCATAATCACTTATAAGTCTTTTCAGCTAGGATATTACAATTTTAATTTCTTGCAATACCATATACCATTGTACTACCAAGATGCTTGTTACATGTGAATGGAAGAGTTTCCTACACTACAGTGAAGTAGCTCCTTAAAGAAGCCAGCTAGTTGAACAATTAAAAATGTCATGTTGCTTTAATGTTGTAATACAAAACATTTTTATCCACTGTATAAATAGCACATAGTATTTGACATTTTTCTACTATTTTATGGTTTTAGATACATAGCATGAAGTTTTCAGAAGAAAAATTTAGTTCAATATTCAATAATTTAGTTAAAGAGTATGCAGAAGTTTTGATGCAAGATAGATTTGGGTTGTATTATAGCCTCTGTTTCCTACCAGTTGGATACAGGTTTTAAACAGTCTCATGTTCAACATCTATCAGAAGAGGCCATACTTACAAAATTAAGTATTCCTAGCATAGTTATATGGAGAAGGCAATGGCAACCCACTCCAGTACTCTTGCCTGGAAAATCCCATGGGTGGAGGAGCCTGGTAGGCTGCAGTCCATGGGGTCGCTAAGAGTCGGGCACGACTAAGCGACTTCACTTTCACTTTTTACTTTCATGCATTGGAGAAGGAAATGGCAACCCACTCCAGTGTTCTTGCCTGGAGAATCCCAGGGATGGGGGAGCCTGGTGGGCTTCCATCTATGGGGTTGCACAGAGCCAGACATGACTGAAGCGACTTAGCAGCAGCAGCAGCACAGTTATAAAGATTAAGTAACATAACTATTATATACAGGCCTAGAAAGCATATGATAGATGCTCGATATAAACCAGTCATGAGTCCTCTTATTATTTGTGTTTATTAGCAAATTAGTAATAGCAAAGGGTGAATGGACAGTCAAAAATTGTTTATGAGACTTGACAGTCTTAAAAGATATGATTATTTATCAGACAAAATGTATAGTATTAGGTAACCATATAGTTACTATGTAATTGTTTGACTTTCCACCAGATTCCATTGTAAAACTGGAGAAGTTGGGGGAATATTGTCTAACATCAGAGGAAAAAAACTATCGGTCAGTAAGTGCATCTTCTCTAGATTGAGATAATTCTCCTATTTTACCCAACAACAAATTATGGTCATTCACTCAGCATCTAGTCACTGAACTGGATATTGGCAATGCAATGATAAAAAGAGATGCAGACCCAGAGGCATGAAATGTACAGTAAAATGAGGGAGACATATATGATTAAAATGATTACAATACTGAGTACATAATTAAAACTTAGGTAAAACATCTTGGTCTCTAAACAGGGAATCAGACTTGGGTTCAGGGCACTAGGAAGACTTCTTGAATGATCAGATCAATCAGTTATTGTGGCAGAAATATACAGTGGAGACTATAGGTATATAGCAGAGCATAGTTCAACTACAGAAGCTGAACTACAACAAAATGTGTAAAAGCTCTGTTTATTTTATAATTTAAAAGCTATCAAAATATGGAAGAAAGGAAATTTAAATATGGCTAACAACTATTTAATATGCCAATTATACTATTATCTTTTTCTAATAGCACTATTTCAACAAATCCCTAAATTTATCACTACAGTTGTACCAGACTTCTTTTTTTGGTTGGTACTACCAACTTTAGGAAATGGCAACCTACTCCAGTATTCTTGCCTGGGGAATCCCATTAACAGAGGAGCCTGATGGACTACAGTCCATGGGGCCACAAAGAGTCAGACATGACTGAGGGACTAAGCACTAACTTTATGGGCTTCCCTAATGGCTCAGATGGTAAAGAAGCTGTCTGCAATGCAGGAGACCAGGGTTCAATCCCTGGGTTGGGAAGATGCCCTGGAGGAGGGCATGGCAACACACTCCATTTTTCTAGCCTGAAGAATCCCCATAGACAGAGGAGTCTGGCAGGCTACAGTTCATGGGGTCGCAGCGAGTCGGACAGGGCTGAGCAGCTAAGCACATACAGAGTGTGTTAACTTTATAACACAGAGTAAACACATATGAGATTTTCCAGTGCTATTCTGATTTTCTTGAGTCAATATTTAAACATTTCTTTAATGAGCAAGACATGTTTGGTATTATATTGGTGTGATTCTTCTCAACTTACAGGAAGCTCCATATTCTATCTCCTTTATTATTGCCTTCTGTTTATACTAATAATGCCTTGATTCTCACCCTTTTGTTGAAACACAAAAGAACAATGTTCTTATCCTAAGTATCTTATTCTAGTGGGATTCTAAGAAGCTAGTCTGTTATTTTATTTTTTTAATGGACAGATAGATTAATATCTACTTCATCAAACAGCAACCCTATCTTTTGGAGCATTATCTATTGAGATCTTCCTAGTAAGGATCAGATTGTCTCCATCTCTGAGTTTCAATCTGGAAAAATTTTGTACAGTCAATCACTGGATTTCTAAGCTGAAGCAAGCTAACATTCCCAGATCACAGACTGATTCTTCACACTGACAACTTTTTTGTTCTTCTGTAGAAGTCTGTATTCACATCTTTCCTTTCCAAGAATTCCACTTCAGTAGTTCAAAAGATAAGTGAAGCAGCAAGCTGACTTTCAAATTAAAGATTTGTCTTTATATAGAACATATATATATAAAGTAATTATTTAACAAAAAAGGCTAATTTTAATCAGAGATATTTCTATATTTAAACATATAGAATATTCTATATGTAAAATCCAAATTCTTGGATAAAGTGAGTTCATTGAACTATACCTTATAAATTATAATAATAAGCAATACCTGTATATTTATAATATGTATAAGTTATATGTATATATTATATACACTTGTTCTCATAAATCTTAAGTACTACTGGAGGAAGGAATAAAAACTTAGTGTTTAATGGGGACAGAGTTTCATTTTAGGAAAGTGAAAAATTTGGGAGATGGATGGTGGTAAGAATTGTACAATGATGTGAATGTACTTGGTGCCACTGAACTATATAAGTTAAAATAGTATGTTTTATATGACTTAGCACAATAAAAAAATTTTTAAAATAAAACAAATAGACACTATTACAAAAAGTAACCAATACCATGAATAAAACATTATAGGGTGACACAAGAGGAGCTACCTTAGATTGAATTCAAAGGAAAAGTTTCTCTGAGGAATTCATAGTTCACCAGAGATACTAAAGACATGAAAGGAGGCAGTCTTTAAACAAAGTGAGACAGAAGGCTCCTTAACTTCCCTCCTCCCATGGACACACCAAATAAATAACTACTCATGGAGCAGTTCCCTCTAAAAGAAATCCAGAAATCAACTGAGCAACTCTTATACACTGGCGAATGAGAAAACATCCACAGTGAAGTGGGTAGGAAAATCTGAGACATGCTCTTCCTATAAACCTTATTGTCAGTATAGGACTATAAAATTAGGAGAAAACTCCCAGCTTCTCCCTGAAAAGCAAAGAGTTTGTACACTATATCTAGCACACCAACTTTAAAGACTCCCAAATAAGGGCAGGCCCTCAAGACATTTACCTGGGAAAGCCAATGGAGCTTGAGTCCATGAGAACCACAAAGTGAAGTGAAGTCACTTAGTCATGTCTGACTCTTTGCAACCCCATAGACTCAGAGAAGGCAATGGCAACCCACTCCAGTACTCTTGCCTGGAAAATCCCATGGACGGAGGAGCCTGGTAGGCTGCAGTCCATGGGGTCGCTAGGAGTCGGGCACGACTGAGTGACTTCATTTTCACTTTTCACTTTCATGCATTGGAGAAGGAAATGGCAACCCACTCCAGTGTTCTTGCCTGGAGAATCCCAGGGACGGGGGAGCCTGGTGAGCTGCCATCTATGGGGTCGCACAGAGTCGGACACAACTGAAGCGACTTAGCAGCAGTAGCAGCAGCAGACTGTAGCCTACCAGACTCCTCTGTCCGTGGGATTTTCCAGGCAATAGTACTGGAGTGGATTGCCATTTTCCTTCTCCAGGGGATCTTCCCAACCCAGGGCTTGAACCCTGGTCTCCTGCATCGTAGACAGATGCTTTACTGTCTGAGCCACCAGGGAAGTTCACAAGACTTGTGGAGACCCACAAGACCACAGCAAATAAAGAGATAATTAACAGGATCAAGCATTCTCTGCAGCTATCAACTGAAGGCTCAGTGCACAGACAGTGGCAAAAATTGCCCATCTCCTAATCTTTCCCTAAATGAGGACTATTTGTATACTTTAAAGGCTGTGGTCTGAAAGTCAGGCTTCTAATTTAGCATACTTCACTAGGCTGGCTATGAACCTCAGCTAAGAACAGGGAAGCGAGTGGATACCTCTCTCACCCTTTCTCTCCTGCCTGCTCCAATTCACAAGTAATTCCCCTGGAAAAGAGCTTACACACAGTTCTGCATCCCAGCTTTAGTAGCTGCTACCTAAGGGACAGGTCCCCAGATTGTCTGGCTCTAAATGGATTCCCATGAGACTGTGCAAACAAAAGAGTCCTTAATGGGCTTAGGACCACCCCCTCCCCCCCGCCAAAAAAAAGTTACACACCTGAGCCCAGTACAGTCTTTCTCTCCCTTTAGTTGCTAAGTCATGTCTGACTCTTGCAACCTCATGGACTATAGCCCACCAGACTCCTCTGTCCATTAGATTTCCCATGCAAGAATCCTGGAGTGGGTTGCCATTTCCTTCTTCAGGGGATCTTCCCGACCCAGGGATCCAACCTGGGTCTCCTGCACTGCAGGCAGATTCTTTACTGAATGAGCTAAGAGGGAAGCCCACCCAGTACAGTGGGAGATGGCAAAAAGTCACACCCCACCCCCAGGAGTGACTCAACCATGCATTTCCCAGCTATTGCTGGGATCCAGTTCTACTCAGGCTGAATATATATGCTGACTGTGATCCTCTTTGGGACATTGATGGATCTTGGCACACCCTCAAATAAGTTGGAGCCACTAAGAGCAAAGGAAGGAAGAGGATTGGACAATCATAAAGATTTGAGAAACAATCAGGAGTATGGGTTGGGCTAGCTGACAAGGTTCATTCACCTCCTACATGAGACCACTCTGTCAGGCTCAAGAGAGGTGGCTGTTTTACCTAATGCACATAAACAAACACAAAGAATCATAGAAAATGAAGAAACAGAGAAATATGTTCCAAACAAAAGAACAAGATGAAACTATAGAAGTAGATCAAAATGAAATGAAGACTCATATAGAGTCAAAATAATGGTCATAAGAGATGCTCACTGAGGTCAGGAGAACAAAGATAAAATATTTAAAACTCTTGAGAAATCTGTATGCAGGTCAGGAAGCAACAGTTAGAACTGGACATGGAACAAAAAACTGGTTCCAAATAGGAAAAGGAGTACGTCAAGGCTGTATATTGTCACCCTGCTTATTTAACTTATATGCCAAGTACATCATGAGAAACGCTGGACTGGAAGAAACACAAGCTGGAATCAAGATTGCTGGGAGAAATATCAATCACCTCAGATATGCAGATGACACCACCTTTATGGCAGAAAGTGAAGAGGAGCTAAAAAGCCTCTTGATGAAAGTCAAAGAGGAGAGTGAAAAAGTTGGCTTAAAGCTCAACATTCAGAAAACAAAGATCATGGCATCTGGTCCCATCACTTCATGGGAAATAGATGGGGAAACAGTGGAAACAGTGTCAGACTTTATTTTTTGGGGCTCCAAAATCACTGCA
>SJYT01073968.1:200131-241036 GCA_006410635.1 Cephalophus harveyi | reverse complement strand
GAAATGTCTCCCTATGAAAAATTCATTGTAAACTGTATTGTATTATCTAGGTAAATAAAATGATAACCAAATTAGCAGACATGGTTTAAAAATAATGGCTCATAGCTATCTCTGAAAATAATATGCTATACATTAAATAATATGACCAGTTAGAAATAGATATTTTTTCCTTTGTTCCTATACTTTGTAGTACAAAGAAAAGAAAATGGAAAAAAAAAAAAAAGGTTGCTATTTCACCATGGCAGGAAAGGTAGATCTAATTCTTTCCATCTATTGTTTCTAAAAAACACAACTTCAAATATGCATTTATCAATTCTTATAAAGAAACAGAAATAAAATTCAGTTCAGTTGCTCAGTCGTGACCGACTCTTTGCCACCACATGAATCGCAGCATGCCAGGCATCCCTGTCCATCACCAATTCCTGGAGTTCACTCAAACTCATGTCCATCGAGTTGGTAATGCCATCCAGCTATCTCATTCTCTGCCGTCCCCTTCTCCTCCTGCCCCCAATCCCTCCAAGCATCAGAGTCTTTTCCAGTGAGTCAACTCTTCACATGAGGTGGCCAAAGAATTGGAGTTTCAGCCTCAGCATCAGTTCTTGCAATGAACACCCAGGACTGATCTCCTTTGGATGGACTGGTTGGACCTCCTTGCAGTCCAAGAGACTTGCAAGAGTCTACTCCAACGCCACAGTTCAAAAGCATCAATTCTTTGGTGCTCAGCCTTCTTCACAGTCCAACTCTCACATCCATACATGACCACTGGAAAAACACCAATGAACACCCAGGACTGATCTCTTTGGATGGACTGGTTGGACCTCCTTGCAGTCCAAGAGACTTGCAAGAGTCTACTCCAACGCCACAGTTCAAAAGCATCAATTCTTTGGTGCTCAGCCTTCTTCACAGTCCAACTCTCACATCCATACATGACCACTGGAAAAACCACAGCCTTGACTAGATGGACCTTTGTTGGCAAAGTAATTATCTCTGCTTTTGAATTTGCTATCTAGGTTGGTCATAACTTTTCTTCCAAGGAGTAAGCGTCTTTTAATTTCATGGCTGCAGTCACCATCTGCACTGATTTTGGAGGCCCCCCAAAATAAAGTCTGATACTGTTTCCACTGTTTCCCTATCTATTTCCCATGAAGTGATGGGACCGGATGCCATGATCTTCATTTTCTGAATGTTGAGTTTTAAGCCAACGTTTTCACTCTCCTCTTTCACTTTCATCAAGATGCTTTTTAGTTCCTCTTCACTTTCTGCCATAAGGGTGGTGTCATCTGCATATCTGAGGTGATTGATATTTCTCCCGGCAATCTTGATTCCAGCTTGTGCTTCTTCCAGCCCAGCGTTTCTCATGATGTACTCTGCATAGAAGTTAAATAATCAGGGTGACAATATACAGCCTTGACGTACTCCTTTTCCTATTTGGAAAGAGTCTGTTGTTCCATGTTCAGTTCTAACTGTTGCTTCCTGACTTGCATACAGATTTCTCAAGAGGCAGGTCAGGTGGTCTGGTATTCCCATCTCTTTCAGAATTTTCCACAGTTTATTATGGTCCACACAGTCAAAGGCTTTGGCATAGTCAATAAAGCAGAAATAGTCATATGCTATTAAGAAGTTAATATCATCTCCTGTGAGAATACCAAAATTGCAACTAGCTGTTGAGAAAACAATCAACTGAAGGACACTTGAACCTACCAAAGAAAACATACCCCATGTCCAAAGACAAAGAATAAGCCTTAGCATGATCATAGGAGGGGCATAAACATGATAAAATCAAATCTCATACCCACCAGGTGAGCAATGAATAGTCTCAAGAAGTATAATACCAAAGAAACTCTCTCACTGTTGTGAAAGTTCTAAGTCTCACATCAAGCATCCAAGCTTGAAGATCCAGCAAAGGGACTGGGAATCCCAAGGGAATCGGCCTTTGAAGACCAGTGGGATTTGATTACAGGACTTCCATAGCACTGGGGGAAACAGATTCCACTGTTGGAGGGCACAAACAAAATCCTGTGAGCACCAAGACCCAGGGGAAAGGAGCAGTGACCCCACAGGAGTCTGAACTAGGAGACTGCCTGCCAATGTTAGAGGGTCTCATGTCGAGATGTGGGTTGGCAGTGGCTTGCCACTGGGACCAGGACACTGGCAGCAACAGTCCTGGAAGGTGCCCCTTGGCATAAGCCTTCTTGGATGTTACCATTAACCCTACCATTGAACCCAAGTAGACCCCAAGGTTGGGTTACCTCCCTGACCAAATAACTAACAGGGACTAATTAACAATAACCTCACCCATCAGTGAATAATTGGATTAAAGTTCTACCGAGCATGGCCCTGCCCACCAGAGCAAAACTCAGTTTTTCCCACTGTTAGTCTCTCCCATCAGGAAGCTTACACAAGCCTCTTAGCCTCATCCAGATGGTAGAAAAAAGAAGCAAGAAGAAGCACAATTTCACAATGGATAGAACAAAAACCACATTACAGAATGTTAATCAGAATGAAAAAGCAGAGTTATGTTCCAGGTGAAGGGACAAGTTAAACCCCAGAAAAACAAATGAAGTGGAGATATAGGCCATCTTTCAGAAAAAGAATTCAGAATAATGATAAGTGAAGCGTATCCAGGATCTCAGAAACAGAACGGAAAAGATACAAGAGATATTTACCAAAGACCTAAAAGAACTAAAGAACAAAGAGACAGGTGAACAATACACTAGAAGAAATCAATAGCAGAATAACTGAGGCAGAATGGATAAATGACCCGAAGGGCAGAATGGTAGAAATCACTGCTACAGAACACAATAGAGAATGAAGAATTTTTAAAATGAAGACAGCCCGAGAGACCTCTGGGACAGCATTAAACCAACATTCAAATGATAGGGGTTCCAGAAGGAGAATAGAGAAAGGAAATATATTTGAAGAGATAATAGCTGAAAATTTACTAACATGGGAAAGCAAATATTCAACCAAATCCAGGAAGTGTGGAGAGTCCTACCTAGGTGGTTAAACCCAAGGAAGAACACATTGAATACCGAGCAATGAAACTGAAAAAAATTAAAGACAGAGATAAAATATTAAACACAACAAGGGAGAAATGACAAATAACATACGAGAGAATTGTAAGGCTGTAAGATGATTTCTCAACAGGAACCTCACAAGCCAGAAAGGAATGGCACGATAAATTTAAAGTGATGAAAGGGAAGAATCTACAACCAAGAATACTCTACCCAGCAAAACTCTCTTTCAGATTTGATGGAGAAATCAAAAGTTTTCCAGACAAGCAAAAATTAAGAGAATTCAGCACCACCAAAACGGTTTTACAACAAATGCTAAAGGAAATTCTCTAGGCAGGAAACACAAGGGAAGGAAAAGACTTACACAAAATAAACCCAAAACAATTAAGAACATGGTAATAGGATCACATATATTAATAATTATCTTAAATATAAATGGATTAAATGCACCAATCAAAAGACATAGACTGGCTGGGCAGATGAAACGTGCATGTATGTACTTCCACTTGCAAAATCACTCTACTTAATCCCTCCAAATTGCACATAATTATTTTATATTGTTAGGTTAATCATGTTTCCATTACGGCTTGCAATTATAATTATCTTTTATCTTTTGTCTGGCTATTGATTGAGAAAACTTATAAAAAATCTTTTACCATTGTGATTATGTAACTATTATTTGCTTAATACCATTGTATCATGATTGGTCAACAGAAAATAATAGAATTCTATATCACCAAAACTACCATTTAATGGAAAAACCTGTAATCACTTTTTAAAATCCAGATGCATATCAGAATTATCTTGGAACTTTTTGAAAAATACAAATGCCCAGGTATTGCTTTTTTCCTCCAAAGCTCCAGATGCGTTTCTAATGAGCAGTGATGTTTAAAAACAATGGGACTATGTGATGATCTAGTTTTGATCTATGTGAAACTAGTTTTATCTAGTTTCACTTTTTCTATTTCATATTCAGTGCTCCCATTTCATACAGTTTATGTTTTCCAATATCTATTTTTGTTGTTCTTTCTCAAGCTTTTTATGAAGTATAGTAGATAAACATTTGTATTCATATATATGGTATGTATAATATATATATGTATATTAGAAAATTTATGAAATTTTGCCTAGCTAAAAAATGTGTGGTACTTTGATTCCATATGTTTGACTTAGTGTAAAGAGAATACTAGGTTTCTTTTTTTTACTTTGAAAAAAATATTTATTTTTAATTAAAAGATAGTTGATATATAATATTGTTTTGGTTTCTTCCATACATCAACATGAATCATCCACAGGGGATAGGTATACATATGCCCCTTCTCTCTTGAACCTCCCTGCCACCTCCTACCCTACCCCACCCCTCTAGGTTATCAAAGAGTATTGGTTTGAGCTCCCTGAATCACATAGCAGATTCTCACTGGCTATCTTACGTATGTTTAGTTCAGTTCAGTCACTCAGTTGTGTCCGACTCTTTGTGACCCCAAGGACTGCAGCACACCAGACCTCCCTGTCCATCACCAACCCCCAGAGCCCGTTCAAACCCATGTCCATTGACTCGGTGATGCCATCCAGCCATGTCATACTCTGTCATCCCATTAGTGTGTATGTTTCTATGCTACTCTCTCCATTCACCCCAACATCTCCTTCTCCCCCTCCCACCCATGGCCACAGCTCTGTTCTCTATATCTGCATCTTCATCCCTTCCCTGCAAATAGGTTCAATACCATCTTTCTAGATTCCAAATATATGCATTAATATTTGATATTTGTTTTTCTCTTTCTGACTTACTTCACTGTGTATAATAGGCTCTGATAATATAAAGAAATACTATGTTGTAAAAAATATTAACTAAAATACAGATTTTGTTCAAATTTCAAAGAAAGTCTAAATCAAAAGATTATAATTGCTTGAACTTGGAGTGTGTTTGTTCATTTTTCCCTATTTAGTCAATTAGAAATTTTTTGTTATTTACATACTAAACATTTCCCTAATTTGTCTGCTTCTTTTCATTTTCAATATCAATACCTTCCCCATAATCATCTACTCCATAGAAACTGTACAAACTTCCAGTCTTTCTCCCCATCCTCAATTCCCAGTCTGTGCTTCACCATGCAGCTAGATCACTGTCTAAAAGTAAAAATTTACTTATGTATTTCTACCACTCTACCACTCAAGAGTTTCTCATATCTTTCAGGATAAAATTTAAATAGTTATCATGGCATGCATGACCAGACCTTAGTTCATCTCCATAGGCTCTTTTCCATTCTCATTTTTAGTTTAAATAAACTGAACTTCTTTCATTTGCAAGAATATACCATGTAATTAATTCCGTTGAACAGGCTGGCTCTGTTGCCCTTCATGTGAATATTTTTTAGCTCCCCACATTAGAAATCAGATATTCCATAAAGCTTTACCTGATACCCTAAATCTGGATATCTTCTATATGTTAGATATGTCTCTATATGGATATGTCTCTTCTATATTTTCCTGTATTATCATATACTTTGTCTGTCTTATAGTTTCTCATGCTGGAGTATCAGTGCCTATGGAGTTGACTTGATGAAGTCAGGGACAATGTATTTCCTGTTCATCAGTTTATTTCCAACATCTAGCACAATTACTGGCAACATAAACTCCACAATTTAAAATATCTTGATTTATTTTGCCATAAATAGATTTTTTTTTTTTTTTTTTTTTTTCCCGTAAACAGATTTCCAGAAGCCTGGAAATAAAGACATAGCATTGGATCTGGAGTGTGAACACATAGGTTCAATTCCTAGCATGCCTCTTATTAGTATATGTAGATGTCATGGGTCGAATTGTGCTCGTACCCAAAAAATGTCACTATACATTTATCCAAACCTGTAGAATATCCAACACCAGGAGCACTCTCTAATGTAAACTATAGATTTGGGGAGATAATGATATATTAGGTAGGTTCATCCTTGGTAACAAATGTACTGACTTAGTGTGGGATGCTGATAATTTGAAAGGCTACATATGTATGGGAGCAAGATAATATATGAGAAACATGCATATACTGCTCAATATTGCTATAAACCTAAAATAAAATTTATTAAAAACAAAACAAAAAAGCTAATAAAGTAATTATTTAAAAAATTAAAAAAGAGGGAGATGGCTATAGAAGAGAGTGGCTTATACTATGGTACAGCCTAGTTTAGAAGAATCTTAGGCTATTTCTATATTTACTATCATGTATGGAATGTTATAACACTAATAGCTATAATTATCTATTTTGTTAATACGATCCACTGTAACAATATATAGGAAAATAATATATCCCTTACGATTTCTAAAAGGCAAAGTCATTTCTCTTTAAAATTAATAAAACTCCAAATGCTCTATGAGTGCAGAATAAAAGTAGGAAATGAAACTCTTTTTAAATAATCACTTGTGGTGCTAAGCTCTCTCTTTGTGTAATAAATAGAGCGTTCAATTTGCTTAGACTATCCACACAACTAAATAAAACACTACTCTTTCTGAGAGTTTTTCACTTATAATTTTTTTCTTAGAATGTAGCTTTAAATCACTTTTGATCAAAATCTGCTATTGAATTTTTGTTTGCATAAGAACAAATTTTAATCTCTACTGAACATCACCATAGGATACCTAAATTTTAGTCTCTGCTCTCTCATTAATAGCTGTGTTACTATGGTTATTATTATGTAAATTATAAGGTTTAAAATGAGGAGCTCTTACATGTGTATCTGGGCAAAATGACTCTTATTATTACTATAGAAATTCTTTTTCTAGCTGTCTTTGATAGTTGTCAAGTGTACAGATAATATTAACAGGTTCAGGGAAGTATTCAAGCTGGTACCGAGGCTTGGTGGGTTCCTTGTATCATAGTTACCTGCTTATGGACACTCTGACAAAGACTGAGGTGCCTCTTACTGTGACTGTTAAATGAATTTAAGAGTAACTAAAATCTTAAAATCTTATCCATGTTGCATGATATTATCTAGATTCTTAATACCTAAATAAAGTAGGATACAATCAATGTGTTTCGACACAGATAAACATAAAGATATATATTTTAAAGAATACAAATCGGACATAATAACCGTCTAGATTAGTTTGTGTCAGAAAGATTTTAAAATTGTCTGTGAACACTACTGATGCCAAGAAGGTGACTGAGCTGGCGAGGATAATCTAATCTTAGTTCACATAAATAGGAGAAGTTTATTGGTCCATATAGTCAAAACCATGGTTTTTCCAGTAGTCATGTATGGATGCGAGAGCTGGACCATCAAGAAGGCAGAGTGGTAAAGAATTAATACTTTCAAATTGTGGTGCTGGAGAAGACTCTTGAAAGTCCCTTAGATAGCAAGGAGATCAAACTAGTCAATCCTAAAGGAAATCAACCCTGAATACTCATTGGAAGGACTGATGCTGAACCTGAAGTTCCAATACTTTGGCCACCTGATGTGAAGAGTCCACTCACTGGAAAAGACCCTGATGCTGGGAAAGATTGAGGGCAGGAGGTGAAGGGGGCAACAGAGGATGAGATGGCTGGATGGCATTACTGACTGAATGGACATGAGTTTGAGCAAGCTCCAGGAGGTGGTGAAGGACAGAGAAAGCTGGTGTGCTGCAGTCCATTGGGTCACAAAAGGTCAGACGAGACTGAGTGACCAAACAACCACAAAAGGGATTTAACAAGCAGGACAATCCATCATATGCACACTTTCAAGATGTATGTACACTACCAGGTTTCTCCCTTGCTGCCCAGCACAATATACTCAATACATTGAGTTTTCAGATACTAACATTGGAGAAAATATGAGAACATACTTTTTCAAGTTCTCGAAAGTATGCTAGGAGTTGCTTTCTATGATATTCACTATCATTTCATTCACTGCTATTAATATCTGGACCCTGAATCCTGAGAAAGGTCAAGCTATCTATGAATTATGTTTTAAAGTAAATCAAACCAGACTGATACTCTTAACTCTCAATCACCCCCATTAGCGTAATATCTTGCAATCATAAGTCTCTTTTCCATGGATCCTTTTTCTGAATCATCTACCTCCATTATAGAAATAGATGGCAATGCTCCTTTTTACAGTTCTCAAGTACATCTCTAATTTTCTCCATTGTGGAAGCAGTTAATGGCTTATCTTCTCTTTCTTTATGACATGAATGTTAATAGCAAGGGTCTGCAAGATAAGTGACTATATCCTAGACAAAAGGCTTTGTTGAAAACATCCCAAGTCATGACAGAAAATGAAATTATTTTTGTTTTCTTCTAGTTTCTATCATTGTGGTGTATCATGGTCATTTCATTTTTGTTACAGAATAATATACTGCTGCACATGCTTAGGAAAACAAGCAGACTAATGCAGATGCAGTGAGAACAAGTCACCTTTTTCTCATCATTTTCAAATATTACTAAATTTCTTCATGTGACACTGAGATATAGGCTCTATGGTTTTATGAATATAGGCTCAAAACTATTCAGACTCTCAATACATTCTAGGACTTCTTTTATTTAAGCATCATTTCTAAGTCTCCTCTTCCATTAAAAAGTCTCAGTATTACGTATGTTCTTGGAATAAAAGAATCTGATTATATTTGAAAGAACAACTGACTGGGTGTTAGATAAATGGTTTCACATTTACTCTGCTACTTAAGATCTATGATATATTTGGAAAATCCATCCACCTCTCTTAAATCTCTGAATTCTATAGGATTGTTTTGCCTCAACCCTAAGTCTTCCTGGTCAATAGTAGACAGCTCTGATCAGGTATGGGAGTAGGCCCTTTCTCTTGGGTCTGGCCTATTCTACCTTCACAATAGTCAGTTCAACATCATTTGCAAGCCACATCTCAGGAGAATGACAATAATATGCAATTTTGTTTTCACTTCTGGCTCAATCTCATTATCCCAGCGTTAAAGCTTAGATTACTGAGAACTATGTGGTAGAAGGCAGTTCATACCTTCAGGTTCAACCTCAACTCCCTATTTCCTAAATGTTCTAAGGTCCATATTTAATTTCTTGCCATTATTATTTTTTTTAATCTCTCCTAAAAAGTCATAAATAATGCCTATACTTCCAACTGCAGAGTTTATTTTTCTATCCCTAAATCTAAACTCTTTCTCTGTTGTAATTTCCAATTATGTCTCAACAAAATGGAGTGAGTACAGAAATTCCTGAGCCAAGGACAATATTCAGATGTAAACCTGTGTGTCCTAGAATTTTAGGAATGAAAAATAGGAAGAGTTTTAGACTCCTGTGAAAATACTACCATAAGATATGCTTATATGCTTATGCTAGATAAGCTATTTCAACTTGAGCACTCAAAGAGCATCTGTTCTTAAGGATACGTCACTTTTCTTTAAATTGGCTTGGCTGCAAACCATTTTTCATCTCATTCTGTCTCAGTAGAAGACATTGGCTAGGTAATACAATGTAGTAGGTGAAATCTCCCCGAAACTCAGCCTGCCTCAGGGGGCTGAAATCCATATACAATTTATTACCCTGTGAGGTTTTTTACCCTGTAAAAGTACTGTGGAAAGAATGATGGGGAAAGGGAAGGACAGAACATAATATCTGTCATTAATACATTAATGCTAATTTTTTAAACCTAAAAGGTAACTCAGAACAGTTATTTATGGTTATGCATGCTATCATAAGAGTAAGGAAAAATGATATCTCCAGAGATCAATTAATTTGTAAAATCAACACATTAATTGAAGGTTCACTATATGCCAAGCACTCAGTACATACCAGATTCTGCACAAGTAAGAAGCCCTGAAGCAAGTAGTACAGGACAGATTGGGAGCAGCATGAAAAAATAATCTAATAGAAACAGGTGGTTAAGATAGAAACCTAACATTAAAGATGGGAGACAACAAAGACAAACTCTTGCTCTGGGTAAATCTTTCTTATCTGCCCATATCACTTCATCAATTACATCTATTTATTATTCCACAAAGGTCTTTATCATTACATACATACTTTTAATATAATGCACATCCGTTTCCTGAGCATTATAAGGCATGAGAGAGTCTTACATTGCTTAGGTTCCGGCATGATTTTTTAAACCTCAAAAATGAAAAAAGTCATTATTAGGTATCTCCAAAAATAGCTATTTTGAGCAATAAAAATATTTTTATGGAAACTGGAAACATCTCCTACACACATTTGCAGAAATAAAGAGATTTTATTGCAGAACTCTTGAACAAAGCACTCTCTGTCTACTAAAGAAAGTGGTCATTAGAGTAAATGGTGAAGTTACTCAGGTTTACATCGGTAATGCATGGAACTAACCATATTTAATGTTATTAGAGAGGAATAAGCCATCTCCCTAATCATAATCATCTTGATCCAATTCCACCCTTCAGAAATTTTAATTTATCTAACTTATAAGAAAATGTGTTAAACAAAGGTACTTCACAATATTAGTGCAATTTGCATCAAATGCACTAGAGAAAATTACCTAATACAATTTTCTAAACCATTTAGTATCATGAGCTTGGCACTAAAAGGAGAAAATTGCATTTTATGATTTGTAGGCTGCTGAAAACATCACATACCTGAATTCACATAATCTACATATTTTTATGCAGTTTCCTCTCAAAAAGCCAAGTCTTTAATAAGCCAGAACACTAACTTGAAGATGCTTAAACTTAAACAGAAAGATAAGACATCTAGCTCTATTTGAGAAACAAACATTAACTATAAAAGCACTATAATCATTTCTTTCCATCTTCTGGGATAAAATTATGAGTCTCCTCTTGTCTCTATAGTTATATTTTTTTGTAAGACTGAAGGAATAAAAAAATTAAAAGTACTGAAAAAATATATGTGCATATATATTTTATTAGTGTTTATATTCTACTGAATAAAAGGACCAAAGAGATAAAACCTATATATTAATAGAGTACATTAATTTCCCTTTTAAAAAATACTTATACTTTGAAGGTTTGTGTTAGTATAAAACTAAATTATATAGCCTAGATAGAGTTATTAATTTAGAAAATTAATCTTGTAAGTAAGGGCCTTTTACTTTGAATTCCCTAGGCACTATCAGAGACAGAGGGAGTCAAATGAAGTACTTTATCCAGATTTGGAATTATGATAAACAATACAAGTTTTTCAGGATTTGCCAAATGAGTTCTACAGAGTAGCTATCATTACTATCTTATCATCATCATCACATGGCACATAAAATAGTGACAATAAAATAAAGAGAATTGTTCCTGAGATTCTTCTGTTGTCTAGGCACATACAGCAGGGTCACATTTCAATGTAGACGCCCAAAAACTGAATCGTTTTGCCAAAGGCAAAAGAATATAAAACATCACCTTAACCTCTGCATCAGAAAGAGAAATAAGATGGCAGAAAAGACAGAAAGGCAGACATAGATTTCTCAGGCAGGAGAAAGCGCTGCACACAGGGCCAGGCAAACAGACAAAAGTCATTCCTGAGGTTAACAGCTAACACAGGCAGCAAGCATTTTGCAGGACATATTTGAGCAAAGGAAGCAAAGACTCTGAAGAAATCAATTTATAAAGACTGTACTTAAAGTGACCTTTGAGCAATTGCATTAGCAGGGACTGAGAATTTCTTGCAAACAGAATAAGGATCCTAAAATAGGAGATACCAACACTGAGGGAAAAAAGGCATTGAAACAAGGGCAAAGTGATATACACTAAAGAGGAATATAAATTAAAGGGGAATATAGACTACTTCCTAAGCCAAACTAAGTCTTTCTTACATTATCTTAGCAAGAAGGAATCATCACTGTACATTATAACAGTATTGTATACTTTTTGGAGTGGTTGTATATATCTGTGTCTGAGGTAGCTGTATGATAAAATCATACAGTGTCATACACGCTGTCATTCCTTGGTATGGGTTCCGTACACACGTACACACACACGCACATACACACACACATATTGGTGTATTGTTGTTGTTCAGTCACTAAGTGGTGTCAGTTCTTTGCAACCCCATGGACTGCAGCACACCAGGTGGATAGTGTCCTTCACTATCTCCCGGAATTTGCTCAAATTCATGTCCATTGAGTCAGTGATGCTGTCTAACCATATCATTCTCTGACACTCCCTTCTCCACCTGCCTTCAATCTTTCCCAGCATCAGGGTCTTTTCCAGTGAGTCAGCTGTTCATATCAGGTGGCCAAAGTACTGAAGCTTCACCTTCAGCATCAGTCCCTCCAATGAATATTCAGGGTTTATTTTCTTTAGGATTGACTGGTTTGATCTCCTTGCTGTCCAAGGTACTCTCAAGTCTTCTCCAGCACCACAGTTGGAAGGCGTCAGTTCTTTGGCGCTCAGACTTTTTTATGGTCCAACTCTCATATCCATCTCTTACATCCATACACGACTGCTGGAAAAACCATAGCTTTGAATATAAGGGCCTTCGTTGGCAAAGTGATATCTCTGCTTTTTAATATGCTATCTAGGTTTGTCTTAGCTTTTCTTCCAAAGAGCAAGCATCTTTTAATTTCATGGCTGCTGTCACTATCCACATTATTTTGGAACCCAAGAAAATAAAATCTGTCACTGCTTCCACTTTTTCCCCTTTTATTTGCCATGAAGTAATGGGGCTGGATGCCATGATCTTAGCTTCTTGAATGTTGAGTTTTAAGCCAGCTTTTTCACTCTCCTCTTTCACCCTCATCATAAAGAGGTTCTTTAGTTCCTCTTCACTTTCTGCCATAGAGTGGTATCATCTGCATATCTGAGGTTGTTGATATTTCTTCCAGCAGTCTTGATTCCAGCAGTGATTTATCTAGCCCAGCATTTCACGTGATGTTCTCTGCATGTAAGTTAAATTACAGAGTGACAATATACAGCCCTGATGTACTCCTTTCCTTGTTTTGAACCAGTCCATTGTTCCATGTCTGGTTCTGTTGCTTTTTGACTCATATAAGGGTTTCTTACTCATATAAGGGTAAGGGGGTCTGGTATTCCCATCTCTTGAAGAATTTTCTAGTTTGTTGTGATCCACAAAGTCAAAGGCTTTAACATAGTCATTGAAGCAGAAGTAGATGTTTTTCTGGAATTCCCTTGCTTTCTAGTCATCCAATGAATGTAGGCAATTTGGATTCTGGTTCCACTGCCTTTTATAAACCCAGCTTGTACATCTGGAATTTCTTAGTTATATAGTCTCAGTTCAGTTCAGTTGTTCAGTCGTGTCCAACTCTTTGTGACCCCATGAATTGCAGCACTCCAGGCCTCCCTGTCCATCACCAACTTCCGGAGTTCACCCAAATTCATGTCCATCAAGTCGGTGATGCCATCCAGCCATCTCATCCTCTGTCGTCCCCTTCTCCTCCTGCCCCCAATCCCTCCCAGCATCAGGGTCTTTTCCAATGAGTCAACTCTTTGCATGTGGTGGCCAAAGTATTGGAGTTTCAGCTTTAGCATCAGTCCTTCCAAAGAATACCCAGGACTGATCTCCTTTAAGATTGATTGGTTGGATTTCCTTGCAGTCCAAGGGCCTCTCAAGAGTCTTCTGCAATACCACAGTTCAAAAGCATCAATTCTTCGGCCCTCTGCCTTCTTCACGGTCCAACTTTCACATCCATACGTGACCACTGGAAAAACCATAGCCTTGACTAGATGGACCTTTGTTGGCAAAGTAATGGCTCTGCTTTTGAATATGCTATCTAGGTTGGTCATAACTTTCCTTCCAAGGAGTAAGCGTCTTTTAATTTCATGGCTGCAATCACCATCTGCAGTGAGTTTGGAGCCCCACCCCCCAAAAAAAGTCTGACACTGTATCTACTGTTTCCCCATCTATTTCCCATGAAGTGATGGGACCAGATGCCATGATCTTAGTTTTCTGAATAGTGAGCTTTAAGCCAACTTTTTCACTCTCCACTTTCACTTTCATCAAGAGGCTTTTTAGTTCCTCTTCACTTTCTGCCATAAGGGTGGTGTCATCTGCATATCTGAGGTGATTGATATTTCTCCCGGCAATCTTGATTCCAGCTTGTGCTTCTTCCAGCCCAGTGTTTCTCATGACGTACTTTGCATATAAGTTAAATAAGCTGGGTGACAATATACAACCTTGACGTACTCCTTTTCCTATTTGGAACCTGTCTGTTTTTCCATGTCCAGTTCTAACTGTTGCTTCCTGACCTGTGTATAGGTTTCTCAAGAGGCAGGTCAGGTGGTCTGGTNGTTTCTCATGATGTACTCTGCATATAAGTTAAATAAGCAGGGTGACAATATACAGCCTTGACGTACTCCTTTTCCTATTTGGAACCAGTCTGTTGTTCCATGTCCAGTTCTAACTGTTGCTTCCTGACCTGCATATAGGATTCTCAGGTGGTCTGGTAGTGCCAGTTTCTGGAGCAAGTGATTTCTCAATCTTATAAAATGAGCTTGTTACAAATTCTACATGTCATTTGAAATCAGGATCACAATGTAATCATCTGGCTCTGAAACGTGTTATAGGACCAGGAATCTAAGCTATAATGTTTTGTGTGAAGATCTAAGAACTGAGTTGAAAGAAGTTTCAAATCACTAAAGTGACTTTTGTCCTCTCTCAGTGGCTGTGTGTTAATTCTCCCAGAAAATCATCGTTTCTCTGAGTTAATAGAATCTTTGAAGCTAAATCAAGTCCATTTTCATTGTCACATTGTGAAGCTTTTGAACCGGGCCCACTGAATTATCCTATTTGATGGATACCTTGAAGATAGCTTTGCGGTGATCCTAAGAAAACCCACAGCTGCAGCTTCTGTGTGTCGCTCACTGCCTTTCCACCTCACCTGATTCATTCTCATTACTTAATGAGAAGCTCAGGCAAATGCCACTTAGATAAATAGTAGGTAAAATAGATAGAAGTCAATGTGATGTGATAGAAAGAATGCTGAAATGGAAACTGGAAACCTGCTTTTTGTCTCTAATTAAGGGGTATGTCTTCGGGCAGACCTCAGTTTCCTCATCTGCAAGAAGAGGAGCTTCTTATAGATTAGGAATTTGCTCCTCAAAATCTGGTTTACAGACAGAGAAGTGTGGAAATTGGAAGTAAGCATTTGTAGCAGCCAGTCTCCCAAGATACCTCCAGAGATTCTTTTAAAAAAAATTTTTATTTTGTATTGGAGAATAGCCAATTAATAATCTTGTGGACAGCGAAAGGACTCAGCATAATTATACATGTATCCTTTCCTCCCTAAACTCCCTTCTCATCCAGGCTGCCACATAACACTGAGCAGTTCCCTGTGCTATATGGTAGGAGCTTGTTGGTTATCCATTTAAAATGTAGCAGTGTGTACAGGTCAATCCCAAGCTCTCTAACTATTCCTTCCCCCCATCCTTCCCCTTTGGCAGCCGTAAGTTCACTCTAAGTCTGTGAGTCTGTTCCTCCAGAGTTTTTCCTCCCGGCTTCACGCTTGTGTGGTCTCCTCTCATATCACATAAGACAACCCATCTAGTCAGACACGACCGAGCAACTAAACCACCACCATATCCAACCAATAGTGTCCTGCAGAGATGATACAGTGTCATGTCTGAGGTCAGGTCATAAGGGACTTTGTGGCTTCCACCGAGCTATCTCTTGGATGACTTGCTCTGGAGAAAACCGGTTGCCATGCCATGAAGATGCTCAGTCAGCTCTACGGAGAGGTCCATGCAATAAAAAGGAATTGAGGCCTCTTGCTGTCAGCCAGCGCTTGCCTACAATATGACGAAGCCACTTTGAAAGCAGAGCCTCAAGCCCTGTCAGGTCTTCAGATGGCTGCAACCTCGAATGTCACTCGTGAGAGGCTCTTAAGTCAGAATCAATCAACTAAGCTGGCTCTGAATTTCTGACCCACAGAAATTATGTGAGATAAATAACTGTCTTAAGCTGCTGAGTTCTGAGGTATTTTATTATGTGGTAAGCCATAATTAAAACACATTTTAAAACTCTCAAAGCAATTTGATAATCTTATGTCTGTTGACTCTAATTGTTAAATTTTCCCGGTCATTTCACTTTCTATTGTATTTTACCAAAGTATCAGTCCATGGTAGTTTGAAAATTAAGAACAAAAACTGATTCTACTCCACAGAGAAGTTGAAAATCCCTGATCAGAATAATACAATCCCAGAGTTGAAAAAGCTTTTTGAAATTATCTATTCCAAACTTACTCAGAGAATAAATTCTCTCTTACAGTTTTCCTACAATTTTTCCAGCAATAAAACTCTGATTCTCAGCAGCATTTTATTATCACTGTTGTTATTAAACATGCTTTTTATTGAGAGACCAGATGGGGGAATATTGCTTAAGCCAAGTGAGAAATGACAGTGGCTTGAATGAGTGTGTTTGCAATGAGGATGGAGAAAAGTCAACAGGATCAAGATACACTTCAGAGGTAGCTGAAATTACTTAGCATGCACTAAAAACATGGTTGTTTTCTTGTTACTACTATTCATAGGGGATTCTTAACCATCTTACTGCTGCTGCTGCTAAGTCGCATCAGTCGTGTCCGACTCTATGCGACCCCACAGATGGCAGCCAACCAGGTTCCCCTGTCCCTGGGATTCTCCAGGCAGGAACACTGGAGTGGGCTGCCATTTCCTTCTCCAATGCATGAAAGTGAAAAGTGAAAGTGAGGCTGCTCAGTTGTGTCCGACTCTTCGTGACCCCATGGACTGCAGCCCACCAGGCTCCTCTGCCCATGGGATTTTCCAGGCAAGAGTACTGGAGTGGGGTGCCATTGCCTTCTCCCTTAACCCTCTTGGGTATCATTATTTTGTTGAAGAAACACTGTCTTCATGGTATAAGTTGAGGTAACTGGTTCATAACATGATATAAGTTTCATGTGTACTTCTGTATACACTAGAGTGTGTGTGTGTGCTCAGTCATGTCCAACTTGCGATGCTATGGACTATAGCCTGCCAGGTTCCTCCGTCCATGGGATTTTCCAGGCAGGAATACTGGAGTGAGTTGTCATCTCCTCCTCTAGGGGATCTTCCCGACCCAAGGATCAAACCCATGTCTTCTGCGTCTCCTGCATTGGCAGGCAGATTCTTTACCACTGAGCCCATATACTAGAGTGTGCTTACCACCAAAAATTTAGTTTCCATCCATCAACATACAGTTGATGCCTTGATCCCAACCCTTTTCCCTCTGGTAACCACTAGAAAGCGAAGCTCCGGATCCTGCTTGCCATGGTTTATAAGGAAACCAAGGTGCCCAACAGTGGGTATACCCAGCATTACTGAACAAGGGAAGGTAAGATACATCAGATCCAACACTACAAAAGGTTTAATACTGATGTAATCTAAACTGGAAAATGTTTCGTTTAGGCAAGATGACACCCTAAGATAACACCTACAACACCTATAACTTTTTAAAATATAACTGATTAAAAGATATTTAAATGCAAAATTGAACTGCAGGGAAAGACTGCAGCCATGAAATTAGAAGACGCTTACTCCTTGGAAGAAAAGTTATGTCCAACCTAGATAGCATATTCAAAAGCAGAGACATTACTTTGCCAACTAAGGTCAGTCTAGTCAAGGCTATGGTTTTTCCTGTGGTCATGTATGGATGTGAGAGTTGGACTGTGAAGAAGGCTTTGTGAAGATCTTTTGTGTACAGTTCTTCTGTGTATTCTTGCCACGTCTTCTTAATATCTTCTGCTTCTGTTAGGTCCATACCATTTCTGTCCTTTATGGAGCTCATCTTTACATGAAATGTTCCCTTGGTATCTCTAATTTTCTTGAAGAAATCTAGTTAATGGATTTGAGATTTAACATGCAAATCTGGAAGATATAACTTACAGATCTATGGATCACATAAATCCTAATAGTCAAAATCCCAGAATGTGGGGACAAAACAGTAGGTGGCCTTCTAAGGTAACCCTAATAATCCCCATGGTATTCACAGTCTTTTGTATTCCCCTTCACCTGGGTGTTGGCTGGACACGGAAAAGGATTATCACTTTTGAAACTATGTTCCAAGATTCTGTGACTTCCTTCTTGCTCATACTGCATCTCTGCTCTTCATGCTCACTTCCTCTGAAGGAAAACCTCTGCCTTTGCTGCTCTATACAGAAACCCAAGTGGAAACCCCAGCCAAAAGCCAAGAGGAAACTAACACCTCGGTCCAACAGCCTCTGAGAAATCGAAGTGTAACAGCAGGATCATTTCCCAGTCAACACACCTGGATGCAGCCTTGTTGAAGACCCTGAGCTAGGGGACCTAGCAAAACCTCACTCAGGTGCCTGAGCCAATGAAACTGTGAGATGATAAATGCTGCTCTAAGCCATTAAATGTTGGATTACTGTTAAACAAAAGAGTTAACTAATACAATATTACTATTTAAATAAATTTTTAATATTTGTGACTGTGGTTTTGTCACATAGTTACTAAATTTAAACAAAGCCTGAACAAGTAAAAAATATATCTTTATTACATCTAAATTTGAAATAATCTATATTAAAGCTACTGAGCAATGAGTAACTGGCTTCCCTAAAAGACCTTTTTTTGCTCTAAATTTGTGTCATATTGTCTGTAGTCATTTTACCAATGAGATTTTCTTTATTTTTCTCTCAACATAGCTACTTATTAAGAATAAGGAGAGAAAACCATCTATTTTAAAGAAAAAGTAATCTAGAAATGGAAAATAATATCTGACTATTATTTAAGCATTACCAAAGAATAATAATTTTTATAAAGTTAAAGGATGAGATAAATGTAGAAAATAAAATATNAAGAAGGAAGTGATGAATGTCAGTTCAGTTCAGTTCAGTCACTCAGTTGTGTCTGACTCTTTGTGACTTCACGGACTGCAGCACGCCACTCTTCCCTGTCCATCACCAATTCTCAGAACTTGCTCAGACTCATGTCCACTGAGTTGGTGATGCCATCCAACCATCTCATCCTCTGTCATCCCCTTTTCCTCCTGCCTTCAATCTTTCCCAGCATCAGGGTCTTTTCCAATGCATCAGTTCTTCACATCAGGGGGGCCAAAGCATTGGAGTTTCAGCTTCAGCATCAGTCCTTCCAATGAATATTTAGAATTGATTTCCTTTAGGATTGACTGATTTGATCTTCTTGCAGTCCAAGGGACTCTCAGTAGTCTTCTCCAACACCATAGCTCAAAAGTGTCTATTATTTGGTGCTCAGCTTTCTTTATAGTCCAATGTCACATGCATACATGACTAGTGGAAAGACCATAGCTTTGACTGTAGGGACCTTTGTCAGCAAAATGATGTCTCTGCTTTTTAATATGCTGTCTAGGTTGGCCATAGCTTTTCTTCCAAGGAGCAAGCATCTTTTAATTTCATGGCTGCAGTCACCATCTGAAGTGATTTTGGAGCCCAAGAAAATAAAGTTTGTCACTGTTTCCATTGTTTTTCTATCTATTTGCCATGGAGTGATGAACGTAGAATGAAGAATAGGAAAAACTCTGTGGCAGGTGAAACCAGGGGAAAATATGAACTTACATGGGCTTCCCTGGTGATGCAGCAGTAAAGAATCTGCCTGCAATGCAGGAGACCTGGGTTTGATCCATGGGTCAGGAAGATTCCCCTGGAAGAGGGAATGGCAATCCACTGTAATACTCTTGCCTAGAGTATCCCATGCACTGAGGAGCCTGGCAGGCTGCAGTCTTAGGGTTGCATTGAGTTGGACACAACCGAAGTGACTAAGCAGCAGCAGCAGCAGCATGAACTTACATAACTAATTACCTCTCTGTCACTGTCTCCTGAAAGGGCAAGAAACAGCTACAACCTAGTTGCTATGAACACATCTAGTACCCAGAGCTTGGTTTCTAACTACCATTATCTATTAAAGGAGACTGACTTTTTGGAAAAATGATTCAGTCCAGGACTTGAACTGGGAAGGTACAAAATGGTCCTGTAATATTTTCTTCTACCAGAAATGAAGTGCCCCCAAAGTGCTAAAATAAATGATGGGGAGAGGCATGTCAAAAGATACTAGGAGTAGTCTGAAGGGGCTAGCACTGGCCAAATATGAATGAGATCAGAAAATTTTTTGCTATAATGGGTTAGAATCAACTGAATATAATATAGATCTATTAGTAATACTGATCATAAATATACAAGTAGATATATTAAGTAATAAAGGGTAATGGGGGGAGGGTCTTCTTTACAATGAATAGCTAACTGATAAATCTAGACTGAGGCAGAGTTAGAAAAAATTCCTGTTTGGTAACCATTACAGTAAAAATTAGTTTGGGCAAGAATCATCAATTGGTGCTACATAGAGCATAGAGAAAGGATGACAAGAACAAGTATTTACATAATCTCAAAGTATCTCCTTATAAATTACTTATTAATTACAAAAAAAAACAGCATTTATACAGTAGATGAAATAGACAAAATCTTAATGAAATGATCTTACTTAATAAAGAAAAATAGTCATTATGTGCTTCTAAATGTGATATCCTAAAACATACACTCACCACACATGTAGCACTTCAGCCATAAATACATATTCTGTTCCTAGCCATGGGAAACACTAGGAAAACCAGTATGGAGAAAAATACCTCAATTTCTTTAAAAAAAAAAAAAAACACCATCAAAGACAAAGCATAGGCCAGTTTAAAGAAGACTAAAGACACATGACAACTAAACGCAGAACATGATCCTGGACTGGATTCTGTATCACCTCAAAAACTATCTAAAGGACATTATTGGGATAATGGACAAATATACATTGTGCATTATTAAAGTTACTGTATCAGTGTTTAATTTTCTAAACTTTATAGCTGTAATGGGTTCTATGAGCATTATTCTTATACTTTGGAAATGCACACAAAATTTTAAGGCCTAAAGTGTGGCACAATATATGCACCTATTCTCAATGGTTCAGAAAACTTTGTACTACTGTTTCAGTTTAGTCTAAGAAGAAAGAATATTTCAAAACAAATGGTTAAAAATTCAATATAACATTGAAGTTAAAGCTGAGGCCAAAAGTCACATATCAACAACATAAAATGAACTTCTGGGATGACAGAATATGTTAGAAAAGTAATTTTTCAGACAATCAGTCATGTGTGACTTATTACGATTCACAGACTATAGCCCGCCAAACTCCCCTGCATAGCATTTTCCAGGCAAGCATACAGGAGTGGGTTGCCCTTTCCTACTCCAGGGGATCTTCCTGAACAAGGGATCAAACCTGTGTCTCTTGCACTGAGGGGCAGATTCTTTACCACTAGTGTCACGTGGGAAGCCCTCTGCTTCACATTTCAGTCAGTTCAGCTCAGTTTCTCAGTCATGTCCGACTCTTTGTGACCCCATGAACCACAGCACGCCAGGCCTCCCTGTCCATAACCAGCTCCTGGAGTCTAATAAGAGTCACATCCATTGAGTCGGTGATTGCCATCCAGCCATCTTATCCTCGGTCCTCCTCTTCTCCTCCCACCCTCAAACTTTCCCAGCATCAGGGTCTTTTCAAATGAGTCAGTTCTTCGCATCAGTTGGCCAAAGTATTGGAGAATCAGCTTCAACATCAGTACTTCCAATGATTATTCTAGACTGATTTTCTTTAGGATGGACTGGCTGAATCTCCTTGCTGCCCAAGGGACTCTCAAGAGTCTTCTCCAACACCACAGTTCAAAAGCATCAATTCTTCATCGCTCAGCTTTCTTTACAGTCCAACTCTCACATCCATACATGACTACTGGAAAAACCACAGCCTTGACAAGACAGGCCTTTGTTGGCAAAGTAATGTCTCTGCTTTTTAATATGCTGTCTACGTTGGTCACAGCTATTCTTCCAAGGAGTAAGCATCCTTAAATTTCATGGCTGCAATCACCATCTGCAGTAATTTTAGAGTCCACCAAAAAATAAAGTCTGCCACTGTTTCCCCATCTATTTGCCAAGAGAGGGGAATGGATGTCATAATGTTTTCTGAATGTTGAGCTTTAAGCCAACTTTTTCACTCTCCTCTTTCACTTTCATCAAGAGGCTTTTTAGTTCCTCTTCACTTTCTGCCATAAGGGTGGTGTCATCTGCATATCTGAGGTTATTGATATTTCTCCTGGCAATTTTGACTCCAGCTTGTGCTTCTTGCAGCCCAGCATTTCTCATGATGTACTCTGCATAGAAGTTAAATAAGCTGGGTGCAATATACAGCCCTGACGTACTGCTTTCCCAATTTGGAACCAGTCTGTTGTTCCATGTCCAGTTCTAACTGTTGCTTCCTGACCTGTATACAGGTTTCTCAGGAGGCAGGTCAGATGGTCTGATATTCCTAACTCTTTCAGAATTTTCCACAGTTTATTGTGATCCACACAGTCAAAGGCTTTGGCATAGTCAATTAAGCAGATGTTTTTCTGGAATTCTCTTGATTTTTGATAATCCAGCAGATGTTGGCAATTTGATCTCTGGTTCCTCTGCCATTTCTAAAACCAGATTAAACATCTGGAAGTTTCTCGATTCACATATTGTTGAAGTCTAGCTTGGAGAATTTTGAGCATTACTAGCGTGTGAGATGAGTGCAATCATGCAGTAGTTTGAACATTCTTTGGCATTGCCTTTTTTGGGGATTGGGATCAAAACTGACCTTTTCCAGTCCCATGGCCACTGCTGAGTTTTACAAATTTGCTGACATATTGAGTGCAGGGCTTTCACAGCATCATCTTTTAGGATTTGAAATAGCTCAGCTGGAATTCCATCACCTCCACTAGTTTTGATTGTAGTGATTCTTCCTAAGGCCTACTTGACTTCACATTCCAGGACGTCTGGCTCTAGGTGAGTGATCATACCATCATTATCATCTGTGTCATGAAGATCTTTTTTGTACAGCTCTTTTGTGCATTCTTGCCACCTCTTCTGATCTTCTGCTTCTGTTAGGTCAATACCATTTCTGTCCTTTATTGTGCCCATCTTTGCATGAAATGTTCCCTTGGTATCTCTAATTTTCTTAAAGAGATCTCTAGTCTTATTCGTTCTATTGTTTTCCTCTACTTCTTTGCACTGATCACTGAGGACATCTTTCTTATCTTTCCTTGCTATTTTTTGGAACTCTGCTCCACAACAGTGAGGAAAATTTAGAGAAATAATCCCTCAAACTGAAGTTTGTATATGCCTGAAGGAAATGTTACCTAAACAATTACCATTGGCCTTAAAGAGATTTTTTTTTTGAAAATTTTATCTTCCCCATTTGTTTTTTTTCTTTTATTTTACTATCTCTTCATTCTTTATCAATACTTTAAGTATCTACACTGTATTAATTAGTTTATCTGTATACAGTCTATTAATATCTTTTGTTTTATATTAACAAATATTTTATATCTAGTATCTCCATTTGTTTATTTTACACAATTTTTCCTGTATTTACTATTCTTCCTTACCCCTCTCATGATATTTATTAAGTTTATATTCTATATTTTTATTTTATATATTCCATTATTTCTACTTCTTGTTACAGGTTTTCTGTGTGTTGCGTTTTTTTTTAACTAACACTTGCTCTCCACATTAGCCTTATTATTTTTTCCTAGGCATTCATATTTTATTTTCTTGAGATCAGCACATTAATTGCCTAATATAAAAGACAATACTTAAACACCTGAAAAAACTAACTCCATCTATTTCCTCTGAAAACGCAACATGATGAATCCTCCAAACTAGTAGGGTACTCTCATGCCCATGAACTGTTAGTCTCAGCAACTGAGTACAATGACTCTGATTAGTTTGATTTGTGCCCAACCTACTTACGTCATGTGCTGTCATTATGGATCACAATTGAGTTAAATATGTAAGTTAATGAAATACAAATGACAACAGAAAAAAAAAACTTATTCCTATGAAAATAAGATTGGGGAAAATAGATCAATAATTTGGAGATTTACTCAAAAATACTTCACACAAAGTAAATATAGGGAATATACCTATTTTAATAATGGAAATTATCACAAAAATCCAGGAGTCTCTTTCAGAATGCTTCTCAAATGTCTTACAATTTTCATTTCAATTTAAAGAATCAAAATTTGAAATGACAGATATTCATAGTCATGTGGTTTATGTTAGAAAGACAAAAGAACTTCAATTTAGAAGCCTATACTGAAAGGAAAAGCCCTCACCTTGTATTGTTAGATGCGTGAATAAGTGTACCTGTGTATATTTTTAATTAATAGTACATCTGAGGTACACCAGTCAACTTTTATGATTCTTCTCTTCAAATTTTTGAAACTGTCTGCATGGCCGCTGCAGCTTTTCTTACGGTTGCACAGTCCCAGGTAGTTGGCTGGTGCGGGAATCAGGAAATGTGCCTCCGCCGCCAACCCGTGAAGCCCACACGGCACCCAGCCAGGCCCAAGCACGGCCGTGGCCTTGACGCCGCCTCTGCCTGACTTGCGTGGGGGCTCTCCTGTCCCACAGTTAGAACAAGGCAGGACATTCCTCAAAAATATTTGACACTCATAGCTATTTCAGAAGTTTTCCAAGGATTTGAAAAGTTCAGCACCACATCTATTTTGGTTTTGCCATGCATAAATCATTAGCTTTACTAGACAGAATACTTTGATTTGTTTCTTTGTTTTCAAAAAGACCCTTTATATCCTTAGATTCCAAGTGACCACTCTCATCCACCCACCTCCTTACCCAGCCCAGTTGACTCTGCTCACTCAATACCCTCCATCTACACTCCTCAATAACCAACCAACCTGGCAATATTTCAACATGACTCCTCACTAATTTTCAACTTTGAAATGAGCCCCACTAACAAAAGATTGGGCTTCCCTAGTGGCTCAGATAATAAACAATCTGCGTGCAATGCGAGAGACCCAAGTTTGATCTCTAAGTCAGGAAGATCTCCTGGAGAAGGGAATGGATAACCACTCCAGTATTCTTGCCTGGAGAATACCATGGATGGAGGAGCCTGGTGGACTCCATGTCCATGGGGTCGCAAAGAGTTACACATGACTGAGAGACTAACATTTTCACTTTCAGAACATTAGACTTTTAACAGAAGATTAAAACTGTGGCCCACTAAAAGATATATTTACTGAAATTTTCATTATGGGAATAGGATCTTTGTGCTGCTGAACTACGAAGACAAATGTTGCAAGATGCAGAGATATCATTAATGTCTCCTCCCTGCAGACAAAGCACTCGCAGCTAATGAGGTGTTACTGAACTTGATACCTCTCCACTTTGAAAACCCTTTTAACATTATCAGCACTTCCTTCTAGTGAGATCAGATGTTTCGAAAAATCAACTCTTTAAATGCTGAATTCACTTACACTGTGTGTATTAGCCACTCAGTCGTGTCCGATTTTTTGTGACCCCTGGGACCATAGCCCGCTAGGCTCTCCTGTCGATGGAATTCTCTAGGAAAGAATACTGGAGTGGGTAACCATTTCTTTCTCCAGGAGCTCTTCCCAACCCAGGGATCAAACCTGGGTCTCCTTTACTTCAGGCAGATTCTTCACCATCTAAGCCACCAGGAAAGCCCCATTATATGACATAAATTATATACATTGACTCCTGCATTCATATGGTACATGAAATCCTTCACAATCACTGAAACTAACATACTGGAGCCAAGGTATTTCCAAACAATCATATTAATATAATCAGTCAGTTAGGAAGAATTGCTCAAAGTACAATAGTAACAATGAGCCAATTTATTACGTTATATACAGTTGGTGAAAGTACTAAGAAGTCAGGTTTCCTTGTCTCTTTTCAAATAAATCTTCAGTTTAAAATAAAGTTTAATAGAGACTATAATTTGAACTTCTTTACATGGAATATCTGGGGTCTTTTACATCTATGGAAGCCAAACATTTCACAAATAGCAAGGTATAGACAAATGCTGGCTGAGAAAAATCAAATCTATTAACTATTAGATGTTAATACTAATATCCAATTATTAGATACTAATATCCAACTATTAGAAATTGGTATTTGTTGACTGTTAACAATTTCACTTTCTTTATAGTCCTTACATACATCAAAACAGTCATAGGCCACCCCAGAAGGCTGTTGATCATTATTCTACAGCTGGCTGGGTAATTTGTTCTTTTTCTCCTGGATGGAAAAAAATAAAGGAACAAGTGACTCCAATGAACCTCTGGGTGATAGGATCTAGACAGTTGGCATATTTTGTCCACCCTTGAATACACAACCACACCCTAGTTGCAACCTTTCACTGGTTTCCTGTCCTTCTCTGAATTAAATCCAATTCATAATCCTTTTACATTCACCTGAAAGATATTTGAGCACCTACCATGTCGCAGACACTGTTGATACCCTGATAATTAAGATATGAGTACAACATAATCAAATGTGAATGTTCAGGACTGGTTAGGGAAAAAAATGTTTTTTCTAGAAGCTAGTACAGAACCTGCCTCATTGCCAGCTAAAGGGAAATTCAAATCCTAAAACATTCCTAGGGTCCCTAAGATGTTCAATAGCATTGTGCAGTATCTCTGGGTTCATCCATTCTCCACAGGGACCATTTTAATAGACTGATTCTGCATCAGACAATTCTGAAGGCCTAAGACTACAAAAACTCTCACTTCCTAGCAGTCTTTCTACAAAACTTCAGTGTTTCAGCCATAAATGTTCTGAATGTTCAGTCTATCTGGGCATTCCAAAGGGTCTTCTAAGTTTGTTTTTCAGGTTAGTGCTTTCCAATAGTGGCTGCCCAATAACCAAAAATAACTGAAAATCCAGAATATGAGATGCTGAGGAATGCCTGACAGTGACACAGTGTGTTCACACTAACTAAAAACAATCCAAAGCACCCTTGTGCCTTCAACTATTAGACCCCAAAACTGTTCTCATCTACTTGTAGCTATTTCCATGGAAGATAATTTGATAACCATCCTGTTTCACTCAGCCGTCAACAGTAACACCCCAAAATAATATTGACTCAGATGCCTCTCAAATTGCCAACATACGTTCGATCATAGAAAAAGCAAGAGAATTCCAGAAAAACATCTACTTCTGCTTCATTGACTTAGCTAAATCCTTTGATTGTGTGGGTCACAACAAACTGTGGAAAATTCTTATAAAGAGATGAGAATACCAGACCACCTTACTTGCCTCCTGAGAAATCTGTATGCAGGTCAAGAAGCAACAATTAGAACTGGATATGGAACAACAAACTGGCTCCAAATTGGGAAAGGAAAATGCCAAGGCTGTATATTGTCACCCTGCTTATTTAACTTCTATCCAGAGTACCTCATGTGAAATGCCAGGCCGGATGAAACACAAGCTGGAATTAAGATTACTGGGAGAAATATCAATAACCTCAGATATGCAGATGACACCTCCCTAATGGCAGAAAGCAAATAGGAACTAAAGAGCGTCTTGATGAAAGAGAAAGAGGAGAGTGGAAAAGCTCCCTTAAAACTTAACGTTCAAAAAAGGAAGATCATAGCATCTGGTCCCATTACTTCATGGCAAATAGATGGGGAAACAATGGAAAGAGTAACAGACTTTATTTCCTTGGGCTCCAAAATCACTGCAGGTGGTGACTGCAGCCATGAAATTAAATGATGCTTGCTCCCTGGAACAAAAGCTATGACAAAACCTAAACAGCATTTTAAAAAGCAGAGACGTTACCTTGTCAACAAAGGTCCATATAGTGAAAGCTATGGTTTTTCCAGTCATCATGTATGGATGTGAGAGCTGGACCATAAAGAAGGCTGAGCACCAAAGAATTGATGCTTTTGAACTGTGGCGTTGGAGAAGACTCTTGAGAGTCCCTTGGACTGGAGGTGATCCAACCAGTCCATCCTAAAGCAGATCGGTCCTGGGTGTTCGTTGGAAGGACTGATGTTGAACCTGAAGCTCCAAAACTTTGGCCACCTGATGTGAAGAGCCAAATCACTGGAAATGACCCTGATGCTGGGAAAGATGAAGGCAGGAGGAGAAGGGTACGACAGAGGATGAGATGGTTGGATGGCATCACCAACTCAGTGGGCATGAGTTTGAGCAAGCTCCAGGAGATGGTGAAGGATGGGAAAGCCTAGCACAATGCAGTCCATGGGGTCTCAAAGAGTCAGACATGACTTAGCAACGGAAACACGACTTAGCAACTTGTGTTTCATCTGGCCTGGCATTTCACATGAGGTACTCTGGATAGAAGTTAAATAAGCAGGGTGACAATATACAGCCTTGGCATTTTCCTTTCCCAATTTGGAGCCAGTTTGTTGTTCCATATCCAGTTTTAATTGTTGCTTCTTGACCTGTATGCAGATTTCTCAGGAGGCAAGTAAGGTGGTCTGGTACTCTCATCTCTTTATAAGAATTTTCCACAGTTTGTTGTGACCCACACAATCAAGATGCTTCTCTACTTGCACAGCTGTCCCCTAGCCCAAGCCTGGTATGCTGCTCGGATACTTGCCCTATGCTGCTCGTAAAAAGAAAACTGTCAACAAATGAAAATAAGCACACAAGATCTTTGGTCTGGCTTCCAATTTTGCTCTTTCACCAAAGCCTTATTACAGTGAGAACAAAACTGTGGATCACAAAATAGGCAATTAAAGGGAATTAGGTGACTGACCTATTTAAGTCAGGTATGACCTTAAACCAGCTACTTAATCTCCCTTGGCCTCATAGGTAAAATCAAGAGTTAAACTAAATGATCCCGAAGTTTCCTCCCAGCTCTAAAATTCCAGGGTTGGAAGTAAGACACTGCTTATCCCTCTTAAGTGATTCCCTGGCCATTAACATATTAATTTACTAAATGACATTTTAGTTTCATCCCCAAGTATCAGAGACTTTTACATGTTCAACAAATGGTACAATTCACTCCCTAAATGCCTTTAGGCTTGATCATAAATTGCCAGAAGTCAGTTATAGCCCTGAGTCTGTGATGAAAAGACAGGGGATTTATAATTGAAACAGATAGTGAGGCTCCTGGGGTGCCACTGGGGAAAAGGAATCTATTCCAAAATGAAACGGGCATTACTGGGTTTCTCATAAAAATACCCCAGGTCACAGTGGCCAGCCTATTAGGAACCCAATTCACTCTTGCCAATTTTTCCAGTGACTCCTTTGTGTTATCATCATCTAAAAAACAGGGCTGTAGGTTCTTTCTTTTTTTTAACAAAGAGAAAACAAGATGCATTTGGTCATCAAAAGCAATCCTTTCAGAGATGGCAATTTAGAATGTGGTGGAAACCGAATGCATGCCGGTTAAAGCCACAGTTATTCCCTCCCTTGCCAGTCTCTGTTATTCCAGAAACAGCTGCTCTGAAGGTTGGCTGAGGTCTTGTTTGCAAAATCAATTAGCCAAAGAAGTTTGGGCCAGTGAAGAATGTCACTCAAGTAAAGAAAGATTTGGAAAACACTTCTACTTCTGTGTTTCCTACAAGAAAACTGATCTACACTCTGCACCACTAAAATGCCATGTAACTTAACAAAGAAATGATCTATCTAAAATGGATTTTGTGGATAACTTTCTTAGCAAAGAAGATGCCAACCCAACCCAAACTGGGGCCCAATGATGAGCAATAATCCACAGCATTACAGGAACACATCACATTCCTCAGGACAGCCATTCCCTTCTCCAGGGGATCTTCTCAATCCAGGGATAGAACCAGGGTGTCCTACATTGCAGGCAGATTCCTTACTGTCTGAGCCACCAGGGAAGCTCCTAGCTTTAACTCTACTATCTTTAAAATAACCAAATGTTAAAAAGTTCTAGTTGCAATATAGGCCTTCTGACTCAACTAAGCAGAGTCATTCAAGAAATGGAAATATTATATACACATATAATCCAGGCATTCTTTGAAATGTCTCCTTAGGGTTAGTTAACTCATACAGAAACATATATTTGACTTTGAGTGAAAGAACAAATTCATCCAGTTTTTCAAAATATTCAATTCTACACCTTTATCATCATTATTACTTTTATCCTCCTCCTAATTTCCAGGAAACCAATGAAATATGTTAAAATGTATGTGATATGATTACACTGATGACCGAAAAGAAGAGTAGAGACTTTCACACAGAAGTTACAAACAGTTCACACATGAGTTAGAAGCATTCACACATGAGTTCACACATGAGTTACTAAGAGGCTATTCTAATAATCCCAGCAGAAATGATAAGATACTGAGTAAACTTGTTGGTAGTAGAAATAAGTCCCATATGGTAATTACCAACTATTTGAAACAACATTTTAGTTCTATGTTGCTTAGCTCTTTTTCTCAATAGGAGCAGATGGCTCTAAATATATTTTACATTGCAATAAGTTTTTTTAAGTTTGGGATTATACTCCTTGTGGTAACTAAAGCCGTGCAACTGGGGAGATCATCAGAAAAATACATCTAGCAGAAATGGCAAGAGAAAAGGGGAAAAGAGGCAAAGGGAAAGGGGGAAGAGGAGAGGAGAGAAGGGAAGAAGCAAAATCGTTCAACAAATAATTTGAGTACTTAAATTTCAAGGTGATAGGATTTATTGGGGAAAACACACACACATACACACACACACACACACAAGCCCTTTGCCTTCCTAGAACGTTTATTCTGCATCTTAAATAAGCAAAATATATAATATACCACGTGTTCATAAGTACTTTGGACAAAAATTATGCAGGAAAGTGAGACAAAGTGTGGAGGTGGCTGCAATTTCAAATATGATAGAGATAGAAAGTCCCCAGGAGAAGCTCATTGGATGAAAACGAGGGCCTGCTATCTGGGGAAGGGTGTTTTAGGCAGAGGAAACAGCAAATGCAGGAACTTTGAGCATACGGCAAGAAGGCCAGTATGACGAGCCGGAGAAAAAAAGAGTGGTAAGAAATGAAGTTCCCAGATCACGTTAGCTCTTGCAGGCCTAGAAAATAAGGACTTTAGATTTTTCTCTGAGTGTGTTGGGAAGCCAACAAAAGGTTTTTAGCAGATGAGTAACATGATCTGACATACTTTTCAACAGGATCACTCTGGCTTCTCTACTGAGAAAAGACCAGAAGCAGGAAAAACTATAGCAGTTAGGCTATGTCAGGAGACAACTGCAACTATCTCTGTGAGATATGGGGCTTCCCTGGTGGGTTGGCTCAGTAGTAAAGAACTTACCTCCCAATGCAGGAGACCTGGGTTCGATCCCTGGGTTGGGAAGATCCCCTGGAGAAGGGAATGGCAACCCACTCCAGTACTCTTGCCTGAAGAATTCCATGGACAGAGGAGCCTGGCTATAGTCCATGGGACTTGCAAAGAGTTGGAAACAACTTGGCCACTGAGCACATATGAGGTGATGTTAGTGGTGGAAAGTCATGTTAAGTTCTGAAAACAATTTTAAGAGAGAACCATAGGATTTGCTGAGGGATTGGAAGCAGAGTGTGAAAGAGCAAAATCAAAGATGAGATTCTGGCCTGAGATTAGAAAAACCACACAAGAAACAAGTTTGTGGTGATAGGTCAGGGGAAGTTTGGGAGAAGACAGGCCAGTTTGGACATGTTACCATTGACAGTGCACTGTAGAGATCTATTAAAGATGCTGACTGGGCAGCTAGAACTGGGAGTCTTGCCAGAGGGGAACCCGAGACTCTAAACCTGAGAGTCATCAACAAACAGAAGGTGATGCGGGAAATGAGACCGAAGAGAAGGTGCAGACAGAGAGAAGAGGCAAGACCTGGTTCTGGGCACAAGGTGTCCAGGAGCTGAGGAGGGATCAACACAAACCTCCCAAAGGACCAGGCAGAAGAGCATTCTCGAGAGTGTGTCCTGGACACCAAGCCAAGAACTTCACAAAAGAGGGAGTGGCCAGTTTTGTCAAATGGTCCAGTCCTAGGAGGCCTGAGCTTGCAGCCCCTCGAGGTGAGTCTTGGTAGGTTTGGTGCAGGCAAAAAGTAGGTTGGGGAGGGCTTGAGGGAGCAAGGAGAAGAGAAATTAGATTCAAACAGAATGGATATGCTTTTCAAGGAGTTCTGTTGGAAAAGACAGTGAAAAGTGAAAGTGTTAGTTGCTCAGTCATGTCCGACTCTTTGTGATCCCCTGGATGGTAGCACACCAGGCTCCTCTGTCCATGAGGATTCTCCAGGCAAGAAATACTGGAGTAGGTTGCCATTTCCTCCTCCAGGGGATCTTCCTGATCCAGAGATCGAACCCAGGTCTCCTGCAGGCCCCTCCTTTACAGTTTGAGCCAGCAGGGAAAAGAAAGGTTGATAACTAAAAGAAGAAATGACATTAAGAATTCCACAGTATTTGTTCACATCCTTGTTATAGGTCTTTCATGGTTTCCTTGATCATTTACTATAAGGAAAACAGTCAGCCCCCTTGATTACTTCTGTTGATCTTGCTTCTCAAGAGGACAAAATCGGAATATTTTGCAGCATCCCAGGTGTTGATCAAGGCTTTATTTAGATTTGTTCCATGTATTCTTGCTTCAGTAGATTAAGAAGCCATCAGGAAATCTAAATCTCTTTTGGAGGATAAACAATGGCCATCCTCAAAATGCATAATCTGCTCTAATTTTAATGGGTCTGTACTAAAAACTGAATAACGATTATTGTTTTTAATCCATGTAACAGGTGCTGACTGAGCATCTGCCCTAGGCGGTGTGGGGACATCGCTAAGCTCTACTGGGAAGATAGCTTAAGGAGTTTGTAACATATTAGAAGAGACAAGATATGAACCTGTATAAACTGTTATATGCATGCATGCTAAGTCGATTTAGTCATGTCAGACTCTGCGACCCTGGTCTGTAGCCCGCCAGTCTTTGTTCATGGGGTCCTCCAGGCAAGCATACTGGAGTGGGTTGCCATGCCCTCCTCCAGGGGTCTTCCCGATCCAAGGATTGAACCCACATCTTTTTTTTATTTCCTGCATTACCAGGAGGGTTCTTTACCACTAGCACCACCTGGGAAGCCCATAACTGTGACACAAATACATATATTTTATCAATGTGCAAATCCTTAACAGCCAGGTTAATCTAATTTTGTTCTCATCACCACACTAGTCAAGCTATTTGAAAAGGGTTTTCCATTTCTCTTATCCATCTCATCTTTTTTTCACATCACTAAACCAATTGCCATGAAAATTTTTATAACCTAAGGGATTTGGAGAATGTGTATATTTAGATATGAGTAATGCTTTCCAAGTGAGGAATGGGACTGAGCACTCAGACTGTCTAAGGGAAGGGTGGCTGTAACAGGGAGCTGGAAGGAGGCAGGACTTAAGAGAGTATACACAGGAACTTCAGTCCTTTCCTGGCTTCATTTCCTAAGGATCCACCTTTCAACTAATGCGGAAGGAGGATTATGGGGCATGATGATAAGGAGCACCAAGGCATCCTCTTGTGTGCAGATTATGTTGTTTCTTGATCTGAGAGTTGGTTACACAAATGTGTTCAATTGGATTTGTGTTCTCCTTGTTTGTATGTGTGTGTGAAATATTTCAATAAAACATTTAAAAAAAACCAGCTATATCAGTTGCTTAAATGCTTATGAAAATAAATTGTTTAAGCAACTGAAATAAAAAGTCTTGGGCCAGTGAAATGGCTACTTTGCATTTTATATCACAATTGAGATGAAGATTTTATCAGTCAGGGTTCCACCAGAGAAAGGGATAGAGCCAGTGATAGATAAATATAAAGAAACGTAGGTAGGTAAGTAGGTAGATAAAGAGACTTATTAATGTCAAGTTATTGTGTTACGAGATGGGGGCAAAGTTCAAAATTAGTAGAGCAGGCCGATTGGCTGGAAACTGGTACAGGAGCTGACAAAGCAGATCTCATATGGAATTTCTTCTTTAGGACACCTCAGTTTTGCTCTTAGGCCTTTCAATCAACTTGATAAGCCTCACCCACATTATCAAGGATCATCTTTTTTACTTAAAGTCAACTGATCTCAGATATTAAGCACTTCTACAAAATAACTTCATAGCAAGACCTAGATGAGCATGGGATTGAAAAAGTAGATACTACAGTCCACCAGACTTGCCAAAAGACTATCCATCATAATGGGTTATGTGAGGATTATAGATTGCAACTGAAACTCATCTTTCACTTTGTCAAGGCTATGTTGTCTCACTAGGAAGTTTGAAAAAAAAAAGAGAGAAATACGTGAAATAACCAGCTAAAGATGAGAGGAAACTTTTTCTGTGTATCATATGCAGCAACTTAGAACTTTCTAAGCCTCCCCCAGCACGACCCTTGAGGAAGAAATGCTTCATCCTTATTGTCTTCTCAGAAATGAACTACATTCAGAAAGGCTGAAGAAATCTGTTCAATCGTTTGGAGCGATAATAGCATTCCAACAAGCAAAAACGTGTTTTTTTTAACCAGCACTGAAATTTGCCAGAATTTATGTGTATGCAAAAAAATTAGAGGAGTCTGAATTTTAAAATTTCAAACTTGGCACATGTATTTCTCAAATGAGGCATGTGGGTTTTGCAAGTTTGCGGGGGCAGGGAGGAGAGAAGGGATTTATTTGGGAATGAATTTTACCAATAAGAAGAGAACTGAAGGTTCCGATTAGGTCACAGCATTTTAGGGATGTAATGACACACTCCCCCCTCTCTTGATTTTCCAAGATTGATCCCAGGCACGCACTAGTAAGAGGGGGCATCTCTAGGTGCAAAGCCCCCCTCTGATATATTCCTCCTTCTCCAAATCCCTGCAACGTCAAGTGAAAAGTGAGAGTGAAAGTCCCTCAGTCGTGTCCAACTTTTTGTGACCCCATGGACTGTAGTCTGCCAGGCTCCTCTGTCCATGGGATTCTCCAGGCAAGAATACAGGAATGGGTTGCTGATCCCTTCTCCAGGGGATCTTCCCAACCCAAGAATCGAATCCAGATCTCCAGCACTGCAGGCAGATTTTTTTTACCCACTGCCTGCCTGAGCCAGCAGGGAAGCCCACAATGTCAAGAGTACCAGTTAAAGAGCCTAATCTTTTCCTTTTCGTTGTTTATTATCTTCATATTATAATAACAATTCTGAGTTCATAATAACTACAATAGTTTTTTTATTACTGAGCATGAACTAGGTGTCAAGAATACTTTATGTGTTTACCAATGTAATGCTCTTAACAGCTATGAAATAGGTCCTATTATTTTCCCCATTTTTTTAGTTAGGGAAACTAAGGCACTGGTCCCATCACTTCATGGGAAATAGAAGGGGAAACAGTGGAAACAGTGTCAGGCTTTATTTTGGGGGCTCCAAAATCACTGCAGATGGTAACTGCAGCCATGAAATTAAAAGACGCTTACACCTCGGAAGGAAAGTTATGACCAACCTAGATAGCATATTGAAAAGCAGAGATATTACTTTGCCAACAAAGGTCCATCTAATCAAGGCTATGGTTTTTCCAGTGGTCATGTATGGATGTGAGAGTTGGACTGTGAAGAAAGCTGAGCACTGAAGAATTGATGCTTTTGAACTGTGGTGTTGGAGAAGACTCTTGAAAGTCCCTTGGACTGCAAGGAGATCCAACCAGTCCATCCTAGAGGAGATCAGTCCTGGGTGTTCATTGGAAGGACTGATGCTGAAGCTGAAATTCCAATACACTGGCCACCTGATGCGAGGAGTTGACTCATTGGAAAAGACCCTGATGCTGGGAGGGATTGGAGGCAGGAGGAGAAGGGGACAACAGAGGATGGGATGGCTGGATGGCATCACCGACTCAATGGACATGAGTGTGAGTGAACTCCAGGAGTTGGTGATAGACAGGGAGGCCTGGCGTGCTGTGGTTCATGGGGTCGCAAAGAGTTGAACACAACTGAGCAAATGAACTGAACTGAAAGGCACAGCAAAGGTAGGCAAAGTGTTTCAAGTCACAGTTACTATGAGGCCAAGTCAGGATTTGAACCCAAGCAGCCTGACTGCAAAGATCAGCACTGAGCCATGCACTGGACTGAGGCCCTGGCATCAGCACGAATGTGCTCCACACTCAGATTCAAGTTGGAAAGCGATTCTCAACATTATTCAACTGCTAAAATACCTCCCCCCTCGTTTTTTACAACAGAGTTAAAACAGAATCTCTGAAAGATAACTCACCCCAAAATGTCAGCTTGGTAATGAAAGCCACAGTGCTGAATGGACACTAGCTAAAAACGTCTATCAATCAGATGTGGGGCCTGTAAGTTTTGAGTTTTAAATGTGTAGGGCTTCATCTGACAAACACAAGCTGCAATGGATAAGCCTGTCATTTGGACTTCTGCCCAAGGAGAGCTTACCTAGGATTGAAACTAGGTAAATAATTATCAGTTTCTTTATTCTGACATATTTCGAGCAAATAAGTACTTTTAAAAAATAATCGATTAACTTTTTTTTGGTTTATAAAATACTGAAGGATAAGATTCTGTAGAAGGGGAATTCATAACTTGCTATCGGTAAAATTCCATTTTCTCCAATATTTTGTCTCTAGACCAAAAAAAAGAGCAGTGATAATATCTTTACAGAGGCAACACTGGGGTGGATTTTTTTCCTCTTAGCAGAACTTTAGACTCTGAAGAAGTATTTTGGTATGTTTATTTAAAGAACAACTAGATTTACTGCCAAATAGCTCTTCGTGAAAGACATATGTAAATACAGCAGAGTAAATGAGATAATTCTATTTCATTTGAAAAACACTTTCTTAATTATGTGAACTTATTTGAAAGAATATGAAATGCTCTGTATTTACTTCTGTAAGAAGTTTGGCTGTGATATATATGGTGTAACCACAGCCAGGAGTTGAAACTTATATTAATATTGAATGCAAAACCATTTTCTTTTCTCTTTCTTATATTTTTAATAAAGGAAAATGGTAATCAAAAAATTGATCACCAAAATATCCTCCCTGGTGCTAAGTACTGCCATTTTAGCTTGATTTCATTTTTAATGTGTCATAATTTACATTTGCAATGTCCTAGTCTCTATTACGTTTTTTAAAATGAATTAAATATATAGTATATTTGTCAAAGGTAGCATTAAAATGCACACATGCCTTGTCTTATTTACCTCGTAGAGCAATTCACTAGAAAATGTCTGTCCTATTGCCAATTTTCAGTAAATACCTAATAACTTTGTTTCTCAACATTCCAGGTATGAAACCAGCATATGGAAGCAATTTCATATCAGCTACTAGTTCAAAGCTTAAGACTCTGAAAAAATTTGAAAGATGATATTTCTATCTTTTACAAATAGGGAACTGAGGAAGCAAATGACTAAGTGCCTTGCCCCAAATTCCACTGTTAATGAGTAAACTCCATTCAAGGATATTAATTTCCTGTCTTCCAAAGTATACGCTCCTTCTCACTCCCTCATGCTGCCAACTCAAACCTGATTTGAATACTGATCTTACTGGTTATTTTCTCCCATTTTATTAGCCTTAACAGCAACATATCACAATCCAAATAGTGGAAATAGGCAGTGTTGTTTGCTTGTTTTTAGTCATTATGTCATGTCTGACTCTTTTTCCACCCCGTGGACTGTAGTCCGCCAGGCTCTTCTGTCCATGAGATTTCCCACGCAAGAATACGGGAGTAGGTTGCTATTTCCTACTCCAGGGGATCTTCCCGATCGAATCTGCATCTCCTGCATCAAAGGCAGATTCTTTACTGCTGAGCCACCAGAGACAGGCTACATACATACACGTTAAAAAATTTAGTTCATTTTATTCTTGGCAACATTTTAAGTTTGTTCCACTAAAGCTGAAATGATCATTGCCTATGTAGAAAATTTCTGATAGTGATTTCTATCTGAAATCATTAAGGAAATCCCCAAAATGAGTTCATTATCACACCATACTGCCGTACAAACAGACCACTTTATTTTAGTGAATGTCACACTCACTGACTCTATAACCTGAACCAAATGTGTAAGAATCATCTGAATTCCTCCCTTTTTTCCTTGTCTTATATTCCAGTCACAAAGTCTTTTCATTTTCTCTCCAGGGTCTTACTGTCTGTGGATTTTAACTTTATCTCAAAGGATGTATAAAACTCTTAGAGGAAAGCACAGGCAGAATATTCTATGACATAAATCACGGCAAGATGCTCTATGACCCACCCCCTAGAGTAATGGAAATAAAAGCAAAAATAAACAAGTGGGATCTAATTAAACCTAAGAGCTTCTGCATAGCACCAGAAACAACAAACAAGGTGAAAAGACAACCCTCAGAATGGAGAAAATGATAGTAAATGAAACAACCAGCAAAGGATGCTACCTTTCTCCTGATGGGACCATTGCAATGACTTCCTATGCATTCTCTCAATCAGGAAGCTCCTCCTGCTCCAATAAAATTATTGCCAAAGTGACCTTTCTGTCCCAGCATGTTCCCACACGTGCTGTAAACATTTCAGTATCTTTTGAGATAAAGTTAAACTCCACAGGCACGTATATACATGATGAATCCCTCAGTCTTATCCTCAGCCTCATTTCCTCTAGTCCTTTTCTATAGGCAGTCCATTCATACAACATGCTTACAATTTGGGGCTGTCCTATCTACTGGCCGTCATACATGTTCTTTCTTCTGAGCACACTGTACCTGCCCACACACCACAGACAGAGAGGCAAAGTTGCAACATTAATATTCTGAATACTGATAAATGTTCACATCAAATTTCCTTGCCAGCACTCAAGAGAAGTCCCCACTTCTGCTCATCCCTCTCTGACACTCATCTCCTTTTCTCCCATTAATGAACAACAATTTCAGTTAGGCAGTCCATTCATACAACATGCTTACAATTTGGGGCTGTCCTATCTACTGGCCGTCATACATGTTCTTTCTTCTGAGAACACTGTACCTGCCCACACACCACAGACAGAGAGGTAAAGTTGCAACATTAATATTCTGAATACTGATAAATGTTCACATCAAATTTCCTTGCCAGCACTCAAGAGAAGGCCCCACTTCTGCTCATCCCTCTCTGACACTCATCTCCTTCTTTTCTCCCATTAAGGAACAACAATTTCATTAATCTGTAACATCTGTCAGATTTAAATTTGGGGGACTGACATATACACACTCCTATATGTAAAAGAGAGAACTAATAAGGACCTACTATATAGCACAGGAGCTCCACTCAATACTCTGTAATTTATAATTGTGCACATCATCCAAATAGTAGCTGAAGACCTAACAAAAGACACCTAAACACAAGTAGCTAAGTGGCTTAATGACAAACATTGAGCTTGAATTAATCTCTTTTATTCAAGAATGGGTAATTATAAATTCTAAATAATGGAAAATTTGAAGAGATCCTTCCTTGGGGGAAAAAGGAAAAGATATACTCAAGGTGTGGAAGACTTATAAGAAAGCATCATGTTATTGGAAATTTCCTGAAAGCATACCCTCTATTAAATTACAGAAGCGAATAATGTACATCAAACTGAAGTAAGATTGAGCATGACTGAAATGTAAAGTAGAGAGAAAGTCCAGGTGTAAGTCTTGAGCTGGATAAAATGTATCACATATATAATTAAAACTGAGCTTCCCTGGTGGTTCAGTGGTAAAGAATTCACCTGCCAATGCAGGAGATGGAGTTTTTATCCCTGGGAAGAGAAGAATCCCTGGAGAAGGAGATGACAATCCACTCCAGTATTCTTGTCTGGGACATCCAATGGACAGAAGAGCTTGGTGGGCTACAGTCCATGGGGCTGCAAAAAAGTCAGACACAAATTAGAAACTGAAGAACAACAACAACACTTAAAACTTGTATTTCTTCTACCTTAAGCTACATTAAAAACTGGAGAAAATATTTTAGGTATAAATGGCAATTATATGCTTAAAAATTTTAATAAATAAAAAGTTCTTAGAAATCAATAAAACAAAAACTTCAATTTAAAAAATGGCAAAAATTATTATAAGAAACCTATAAAAATATGTGATTTGTACATTTTTAAATGGACACAATATTTTTTATCTAACAAAGTGTCAAAAACTGTGTCTACTTGTAATATCTAAGGTTAGCAAAGGTATAAAGAAATAAGTTCTTTGTACACTTATTGATAGAGTTACAAATTAATTCATCTTTTTCTTGGGGGCAAGTCTGTTCAAGACAGACTTATGAACATGTACTCCCTCTGACCCAGAAATTTCATTTACAAAAATAATCATAGACATGTGCAGTATGTATCTTATAAGCATAATATGAACTAATCTAATATTCACCCATATGATATTATTAATAAATTGAAATGCCTGTGACCTGTAGTAAAATTGTCACTTAATTGGAATTAAAAATGTTTTAAATATGGCATTCCCTAAGTGTTATCTCTTAGTAATTAAAAGCTATGATTATGTAATTAACCTTGGAATGTCTTCAGGGAAATATGTATAAAGAGAGATAAATTCCAAATTACTAGGTTGGGAAAATGAGAAAAAGATGGAGGATTTGGTGAATGAACAGGAAAAAGCAGGTGATTTTTAACAAAGGCTGGACAAACTAACAATTCTGGTAGCATTTCCCCACCTCTGCACATTGGAACTATCTCCTTTTCTGTTATTAAAAAGGGGAGAAAAACATGATAGCTTCAGTATAGTGGGTGCCTCTTGCCCAATCTGGTTCAAACCCATTTATCCATTTTGTCCCCAGGACAAATAACCACAGAGCCTAGTGTTCAGAAAATTTGAATATATCCATGAAAAAAATTCACATTTTCCACATCAAGACAACACAAACTAAAAAATTTTGAAGGATGTTTTGCCCATAGGATCAAGGTGTGGTAAAACTGACTAGAAGGAGTCCATGGAGTTTTATGTTCAAAAGATGCACTTAATGGTCTTCCTTTTTAGGAGCCTGGTTGTCAAGTATAATACTTGTATTGCTCAGTTCAGTTCAGTTCAGTCAGTCGTGTCCGACTCTTTGCAACCCCATGAACCGCAGCACGCCAGGCCTCCCTGTCCATCACCAACTCCGAGTCCATCCAAACCCATGTCCATCAAGTCGGTGATGCCATCCAACCATCTCATCCTTTGTCGTCCCCTTCTCCTCCTGCCCTCAATCTTTCCCAGCATCAGGGTCTTTTCAAATGAGTCAACTCTTCACATCAGGTGGCC
>SJYT01073968.1:156784-199632 GCA_006410635.1 Cephalophus harveyi | reverse complement strand
TAAGGAGTAAGCGTCTTTTCATTTCATGTATTGCTCAGTCTCATTCAATTGAGTTGTTAATCTTCCTTGATTGCAAATTTGGACCTTATGGGGATCATTCATTATTGCAGTGGACATTTGTCATTTTCCTGAGATTCGAATATATGGGGAATCCCATATCTTATGAGTCTTGGTAAGACATAAGCTGGACTCCCTCTAGAGAAGTGGATTGTCTCATTATCTTACAAACATTCTAGTTCATGGGAAATAGTAAGACCCCTAGGCAAAATATACCTGAGTAAAATATACATTTGTCAGAAAATAGATAAAATAAAAGCAAAAAGATAAAGACAAAAGATAAAATAGAGAAGCTTAAAAACAAAACTACAGAAGTCTAATATTAACGTCTTTAAAAGATGTTTCCAGCCAACATGGGCTTTTCCACCAAAATAGATGATAACATACAATATTTTTTATCCACTACAAAAGGTCATGACACTTGGGCCATTTTTGTTTTAGGAGAGAAAACGCAACTGCTTTTTAGTATGCTATCTGAGCATTTACAAGACATATTAAAGGGTGCCAGTTTCAAGTAAGATCCCAGAGGAAAAGAAGGCTCTTCAACTGACCAGACACTTCTGGAAGCAGCTTCACTAGTTTGCTTTTTACCTAGGAAATCTACTGGTTAGGTTGGCGGCAAGCCCAATAGGAGAATCACAGCAGAAATCGTTAAGATTTGTGGGTAAAGCAATTACCCTTTTTTCAAGTGTCTGTGCTTATTTTGAATGATAGATCCTGGCTTGTCTCTGGTACTAGTCTACAACTAAACATGTGACTGTGGATCAAGAAACGTCATATTATGAATTTATCTATTAATTCACCTATTCCCTCATGGCTCAGAGGGTAAGGAGTCTGCCTGCAATGTGGAAGACCCGAGTTCAATCCCTGAGTTGGGAAGATCCCCTGGAGAAGAAAATGGCAACCCATTCCAGTATTCTTGCTTGGAAAATCCCATGGACAGAGGAGCCTGGTGGTCTACAGGGCTATAGTCCATAGGGTCACAAAGAGTCGGACACGACTGAACAACTTCATTTCACTATGAAGTCAGATGTGCCTCCATAGTGCTCCATCAACAAATGGAAATGGATATATAGAACTAGATTTGATTAGGTTCTGAAAGCTCAAATGAGCTTTGGAGCCACATTACTAATTTCTACTTGCATTTTTATCTCTTACCAGGTGGCTCAGTGGTAAAGAATCTGCCTGCCAATGCAGGAGACGTGGGTTCAATCCCTGGGTGGGAAAGATCCCCTGGAGGGGGAAATGGCAAGCCACTCCAATATTCTCACCTGAAAAAAAAAAAAAATCCCATTGACAGAGGAGCCTGGAGGTCTACACTCTATAGGAGTAACAAAAGAGTCAGGTACAACTGAGCATGAATACACTTTTATTTTTCCTCAGCTATCATGGAGAGGTGTCTATGATCAATTAATCAAAAAGGGGGAAAAGTTCCTAGATTTCAAAAGGCCGTGCACAAAACAGAGGCATTTTCAAAATTTAGCTTTCCATCCATGAAACTCTGGGTGCTGTTGGTTTGGTTGTCCTAGTAACCAAGGTTGGAATGCTTCAGAAGATACAACAATGGGGTCACTGATTGGTAAACTGACAATACCACCCCACCAATTCAAGCTCTTCATGCACTAAGTAAACAGGCGATAAAGGGAATTATGGTGTTGACTTTTGAGATTGATCTTGACTGTCAAGCGGGATTCAAATTGCTGCTGTACAAATAGGAAAAGTAAGAAATATTGATGGAACTCAAAGAATGCCCTGGAGTGTTTCCTGGTCTCATTTGCTCATTGAGGAAATTAATTGGAAGACCATGGCATCTATGTAGGAAAAGCAAACAAAGGCTTAGATTTCTCAAGAAAGAAGATTTGGGACATCACACCAGGTAAAGAACTTTGAACATCTAAGATATTGGCTAAATTTTTTAAAAGATATCTGAAATGAACAGTGAAAGAGAAAAGTCTTAATTGCTAACTTTCAGTCTCATGACCAGTTACAAAGAGGACTGCACAACGTGTTGTGTTTTTTCCTCTCCTGTGTTCCTATGTTTAAGTTCTCTCTTCTTTCCTACCCTTTCCTCCCTCTATTTTGTAGAGGGTTGTTCTTCTTGTTGTTGTTGAGTAATCACTAAGTCATGTTTGACTTTTACAACCCCATGGACTGTAGCCCGCCAAGCTCCTCTGTCCATGGGATTTCCCAGGCAATAATACTGCAGTTGCCATTTCCTTCTCTAGGAAATCTTCCTGACCCAAGGATCAAACCCTCATCTCCTGCATTGGCAGGCAGATTCTTTACCACTAAGCAACCTGGGAATCCCTTTTGGAGAGGGTATATTGGTGCTAAACAACTTTACAATATGGCCCACAAGATTAAAATGAATTATGTATCAACTAGAAGAAAAATGGATCAGTCAGGACACAGTAAGGAATGAGCCTTTGTATTGTCCCCTTAGGAAGAGGAGGAGAATGCATTTTGGATACCTGAAGGTTAGTTGGAGGGAAAATTTTTTCCAACCATTGGAGGAAGAGCTCAAGCCAATGGTGTAGGTGCCAACACAGACTTCAAGGCACGTTTGGCACTCTTCTTCACTGCTCAGTAACTAAACCCCCTTCTCAGTGGGAGACCCAACCTAACTCTCAGTATAGAAACTAAAACTGCCAAATACTCATTTTTCCCTTCTCAACAGCCACGTTCATCAACCCCAGACTCAGGAGTCAGTATCAGAAAGCAGCAGAGATCACCAGAATCCTCCCAGGTGATTGTGGCAGCTGAAACACAGAGAATGCCCAAGGCAAGTATGGCAGTGTGCCAACAGGAGAGGCTGAGTGTTGCTGGTATGGGATCAGCATGGAAGATCTTGATGTCACTTCATCGTCATCACTGAAGAGTTTCTACAGTTTTCTTTGGACGCATTCTGCAGCTGTTCAGACTCCACATAGTACGTTGTTTTTCCATTTTTTAATATCTTTTGTTTTTATGTTTTTTTACTTTTTATTTTGAATTAATTTTAGATCTAATACCTTGTTAATAATTCCTTTTTCCTGTTTAAATCAGCAAAAAAATTTCTGTTGCTTGCAATTAAAAACCCTGACTCTACAGTTATATAGTATGTCACAGAATTATTAATTATGAATAACTAGAAATTAATTAAATAACCAAAGTTTGAAAGGGAACTCTATTTATACCACAGAGTGCTAGCAATTATTTTTAAATTATTGGATAAAATTTAAAGACATATAAAAGTATTTAGGATATACTGAGTAGCAAAGCATGTTGCAAGCTGAGTGCTAGGTCACAGGTTTGTATTTTATACATTCTTTATATCTATCATATACCTATCCTGTGTTAGTTATCTATTGCTGCTGCTGCTGCTAAGTCGCTTCAGTCATGTCCGACTCTGTGCGACCCCATAGACGGCAGCCCACCAGGCTCCCCCGTCCCTGGGATTATCCAGGCAAGAACACTGGAGTGGGCTGCCATTTCCTTTTCCAATGCATGAAAGTGAAAAGTGAAAGTGAAGTCACTCAGTTGTGTCCGACTGTTAGCGACCCCATGGACTGCAGCCTACCAGGCTTCTCTGCCCATGGGATTTCCAGGCAGGAGTACTGGAGTGGGGTGTCATTGCCTTCTCCGAGTTATCTATTACTGCATATCAAATTACCTCAACCTAAGCAGCTTAAACGGAGAAGGCAATGGCACCCCACTCCAGTACTCTTGCCTGGAAAATCCCATGGATGGAGGAGTCTGGTGGGCTGCAGTCCATGGGGTCACTAAGAGTCCAACACGACTGAGCGACTTCACTTTCACTTTTCACTTTCCTGCATTGGAGAAGGAAATGGCAACCCACTCCAGTGTTCTTGCCTGGAGAATCCCAGGGACAGGGGAGCCCGGTGGGCTACCGTCTATGGGGTTGCACAGAGTCGGACACGACTGAAGCGACTTAGCAGCAGCAGTAAGCAGCTTAAAACAATAATCATTTTTTTTCTCTCCAGTTTCTCCAAGTCAGATTCAAGAGATCGGTGGAGGGGTGAGCTTGAGATAGATGCACAGTCTGTCATAATCTAACATTATAAGTGACGTCCTACCACTAGGAGCAAGTCACTGAGATCACCAGCATTGAAGGTTTAGAGTAATTAAGCTGCACCTCTTGAGTAGGAGTGTTGGAGTATCCATAGACCCATCTTTGAAACCACCATGTACACAGACATATACAGATAAAAAATATTTAAATACATAAAGGATTTCATGATAAAGACACCCAGAAAAGCACATGGTATAAAATTTCATGCATGCATTTTATCAAAATTATCTCATAATTATAAAAGTGTATGCATATATGTGTAACCATATACTGCCAGTGTCAACTTCCCTGCTAACAACTCTAATGAACTATAGTGAGGCTGCAGCAGTCCCTGGGGAGGAGTATGTTTTTGAATTATATCTACAATTAAATTCTGTATATATGCAGACAAAACTCTCAGACCATGGGAGATGGAAGAACGATAGTATAAGGACAGATTTTAGGGCAGAGCTATGAGAGCCCTGGAGAGAATCCGAGGAAGAGAGGGAGCTCACTAAAAACAACCTGGATTGAGTTCCCAGGTGGGCAGAAAGTCATGGCTCCAGAGCCTAAAGCACACACACCCACCAGGTGCTCTGGCCACAGCCTCCCAGATGCTCTCATCCACATACAGTAGCTACCTACCCACAGATGCGCACAGCAGCAGCAGAATGACTAGCTCTGAAAGGTGAGGAAGGCCCACAAATAACTGGAGGGGGTGGGGACCAGAGAGAAAACTCCACAGAAGAGCTAGTGAGATCTGGCTAGTCATAGTACTGTGAGCTCCTTTTTCTGTCTAAAAGCTGTTTGACAGATTCAGAATGGTTAAATAACAAAAGTTAATATTATTATGACTACTTTCTTTTTGGCTAATCTATATTTTCTAAATTCTCTATAATTGATGCATGTGATTTTATGGCAATAAAAAGTTAGGTTTTTAAAATACTTCAAATATGAAGAAAGAGTAAAATATAATTGAAAGAGAAAACAGGATATAAAACTGTATACAGGAGAAACCTCATTCGTTTTTAAATGTAGATGTATGATAATATGTGTTGAGATTAAAAATGCATATAGATATGCAGATATATATATATATATATATATATATATACACATACACACACACACACAGATACAGCTACTTCTATGTATCCATATAACTAACTATATATATGCAGAAGGAGAAAACCTAGAAGGGAACTTCCAGGTTTGAAAAATGAAAATATAGGCAGTTCTTTTTCAAGCAATTACAAATGACATTGTTGTCTTCTTGGTACTTTTCTGTATTTTATAAATATCTTTAATGAGTATTACTGCTATAATCAAATAGAAAAAAACAATATTTTAAACAATTAAAAAGGGAAATAAATTCTGACACTTTTATTAGATGAAATAATATGAAACAATTCCAAAGAAATGCAATGACAAGATGAAATACACATGATATAATTATAAGTTCAGAAAAGTAAGAAGCACTGGACAAACCATGTGAAATCGACTGTGTTGTGTGTGTGTGTGTGTGTGAGTGTTGTATACACATATATAAAATAAGAATTTCAATAGGACTCTTCCTGTTGTCTTAGAATTTTGGCTGAAGTGCCAAAACTGAGAACAATGGGTTATAAATAACTGCACATTCTAAAGAAAGATACTAGACCCATCTATGGAGGTTGGGTGAAAAGAGAAGAACAGGTCCAGCAACTCACTATCAACCCCCACCACCACCTCTAACCTACTTAAGCGAAGTCTAAAGTGCAAAAGTGGATTAAAGAGCCCCTTTAAGAGAGAGGATTAGGCAAATTCACAGAGAGTGTAGTGGCATTTTCCCTTCCCTTCAAACCCTCTCTCAAAGGCTCCGAAAGAAACATTTATAGAGGGATAGGACAGTCACAAAATAGAGACACTGGCATCACTCATGTGTCCCAACCCCGAAATAAACTGAAGTTAAGTGAGAGTCCTGACAGAGACTCTTGGAATCTGGGGATACTGCAAACTGCAGCTCAGTCTGACAGCAGGCAATGGGCTGGAGCCATCTGAGTTAGTAAGGTAAGGATCAAAGACAGTTGTAAGGAGAGCAGCTGGTACTTCAACTTCATAGCTAGGCCAGCATGTTCAAGATTCCAGAGGGCTAATTGGAATGAAGGATGTGACCCATCCGAGAGACAGTGAGAGCTTTTGGTGCAGTGAGGAAGGACATGTCAAGAAGTTAGAGAAACTTCTGTTTGAGGAAACAGTCTAGATGGAGCACAACTCTGGATGTGTGTGTGTGCATACAACGCTGCTGCTGCTGCTGCTGCTAAGTCACTTCAATCATGTCCGACACTGTGCAACCCCATAGACCGCAGTCCACCAGGCTCCCCCGTCCCTGGGATTCTCCAGGCAAGAACACTGGAGTGGGTTGCCATTTCCTTCTCCAGTGCAGGAAAGTAAAAAGTGAAAGTGAAGTCATTTCCGACTCTTCGCGACCCCATGGACTGCAGCCTACCAGGCTCCTCTGTCCATGGGATTTTCCAGGCGAGAGTACTGGAGTGGGTTGCCATTGCCTTCTCCACATACAAAGCAAACTGACTCTAAAAAAAAAAAACAGTACTAAGATATTGTCTTAGTCTTAAGCCATCCCAGAAATATGGTGGAGCAGAAGGACACGTGCTCCCTTCTCCTGCAAGAACTCCAAAACTACAATTCACAGGTGAACGACTGTCAACTGGAGTATGTTGGATCCCACCAAAGATCCCAAGGGCAAAGGAGAAGCCCCAGCAAGATGGTAGGAGGGGAGAAATCACATTTAGAATGAAACCCAGAGAGCTCAAACAAACCCTGTGCGCACCAGGACGCAGACACCCCACAGAGACTGAGCCAAACTGTGTTTGAGTGTCTCCTGAGAAGGGACGGGTCAGCAGTGGCCTGCCACAGGAGCAGCAGACCTGGGCATGGCATAAGCCCTCTTGCAGGAGGTAGCCATTAACCCCACCATAGAACCACCAGACAAAAAAGCAGAGATATTACTTTTCCAACAAAGGTCGATCTAATCAAGGATATGGTTTTTTCCCGTAGTCATGTAGGGATGTGAGAGTTGGACTATAAAGAAAGTTGAGCACCAAAGAATTGATGCTTTTGAACTGTGGTGTTGGAGAAGACTCTTGAGAGTCCCTTGGACTGCAAGGAAATCAAACAGGTCCATCGCAAAGGAAATCAGTCCTGAATATTCCTTGGAAGGACTGATGTTGAAGCTGAAACTCCAATACTTTGGCCATCTGGTGCGAAAAACAGATTCATTTGAAAAGACCCTGATGCTGGGAAAGATTGAAGGTGAGAGGAGAAGGGGACGACAGAGGATGAGACGGTTGAATGGCATCACCAACTCGATGGACGTGAGTTTGTGCAAACTCCAGGAGTTGGTGATGGACAGGGAAGCCTGGCATGCTGCAGGCCATGGAGTCACGAAGAGTCGGACACAGCTGAGCAGCTGAACTGAACTGAAGACTTTGTCTCTTTTCCTCTAATATCCCCTCCCTTGTTCAAATAATGGGGAATCCAAGAGCAGGCAAAGGAGTGAAGTTTGGTTAAGAAAAATCAAGCTCACCTTCCTCACTGTGGGCCCTTGGGTCACGTGGGTCAGAAATAGGTTGAACGGACGGGTGGTCGAAGAGCTCCAGGGCAGGAGGAGAGCCTCGGGAGGCTGACACAAGGCTGAGCTTCAGGGCCCTGCGCCCTTACAGGCTGGACGATGCCTCTGGTCTGGGTGGCTGTACAGATAGTCCGGCTCTCCAGCCAGGCAGGACTTGCAGCCTGCTCACCCCAAGTTCTGCGCCTGCTCGAGTAGTGGGGGCGGAGCTAGAGCTCGCCCTTCTCGGCCGCTGATTGGCTGCCTCCACTTCGCGTTCACCTTCCGGGAGGCCCAGTGCAGGTGTGAAGTGACTCTCTTGGAATAGCTGACATTTTTCCGGTGAAGAGTAAGAGTCATATGGTGAAAGGCAAGACTCATAGATTTAATTCTTCCATATTTTTCTTCTGCTGAATGGAACTTCTTGAGCAATAAACTTATTTGTTATTGTTGTTCTTTAGTCCCTAAGTGCTGTCTCTTTTTTACTACCCCATAGACTATATATAGCCCGTCAGGTTCCTCTGTCCATGGAATTCTCCAGGCAAGAATACTGGGATTGGGTTGCAGTTTCCTTCTCCAGGAGATAGTCACCACCCAAGGATCTAGTCCTGGTCTCCTCTGTGTCACCTGCCTGCATTGCAGGTGGATTCTTTTACCACTGAGCCACCCGTGAAGCCCGTAATGGAGCTGTAATGCTTGAACTGAAAGTTAGATATATATTGAACTGAATATTTATATATACATATATACAGTTCAATATATATATTGAACTGAAAGATAGATATTTTTCTACGTGGTTAATATGAATTTTGCTGTGCTTGTTTCATATGGGTATTAAAAGTGATAAAATTTTTAAGTGGTTCTCAGTTGTGGCGGAGAAATGCCACAGTATTGTTAATCCAAATTTTGTATCTGTTTTAAGTATTTCAAACAGATGTGTGTGGAAGCCTAAAGACGTGTAGTATCCCAGATTTCTCCCATTAGTTGCATTTGTAATTGTGAAAAGTGTGGAGTTTGATTCCTGGTGATATGTGAGGCCTTCTTTCCTTAGGGTAAGTAATGAAAAAAAAAAAAAGTGGGGGGGATGTCTTTTTCATGTGATCATTAGAATATTTGAAAAAAATTTAAATAAATGTAAAAGATATATATCTTATACATAAAATATGTGCAGTTTAATTATATATTATAGTTGGTCTCTGAGCAGAAATTCTCTTGAATTCACTATTTTTAATGTATTTTGTAGCATTCTTTGAAACTGATATAAGAATATGGTTTACATTGGCATCTTGAACTGTTAAAGAGTCACGGGAAAATTATTTTAATTATTATTATATTTGTTGCCCTAGAATTCACTGGAAGATGATATGATTACCTTCTAAGTTGTACTCCCCTTAACATTATAGCCTCAACCAAAGTCAATTCTGCTTTCAGTTTTGTTCTTCACTATGAATTGGGGTCTGATATGGTATGGATTACTGTGCTAAAAGCATTTTGAAATATTTCTCTTGTGGTTTCCATATCTTTCTTCTGCTTCTTTTGCATTTGTAGAAAAATTGAGGAGAAATTCCTTCAATAAGGTACTATCAGAGTGGATAAAGCTTAGAATTCTTTACTGGTGAATTACAGTGATTATCTCAAACTGATTTTGGTTCAGGAAGAATATTTTTTTGAAAAAGACCAGTTGACATCCTTAAGCCTTAAGTCAAGCAACTTGGTGGTTCTCAACCATTGGTTTTCAATTTTGAGTAACGTAGGAATCAGCTGGGAACATAGGAATCACCTGAGCACCTTTAAAAAAAAAAGTGTGTCTGGGCTTCATCCAAAGATTCTGATTTACCTGGTGTGGAATATCTAGGGTACATCCTGGGTAGTGGGACTTTTTAAAGCTCTGGCTGTACCTTGGAATCATGTAGGGAACTCCTAGAAACACTGTTGCCAGGGCCCCTCTCTCGACCAGGTTAATCAGAATGTCTGAGGTGAACCCCATGCATATGCTATTCTTACAAAGCTCTGTATAAAGTCTAAAGCTTAAACAGGTTGAGAACTACTAGGTATGAGTATCCTTATACAAATGTCAAATCATTATGTTGTACATCTGAAACTAATGTATGTCAATTAGAGTTCAACAAAGAAAGATAAAGAGAAAAAAAATAGGTTGAATGTAGAGAGAAAGATTTTATTTCAGTGGACAATTGAGGGTTTTATTTAGATTACTCATTTTGAGAAGCTGAATGTTAATCTTTTTTCAAAAAGGAATACATTATTATAGTTTGAAAATGAAAGTCGCTCAGTCGTGTCCAAGTCTTTGCGACCCCATGGACTACACAGTCCATGGAATTCTCTAGGCCAGAATACTGGAATGGGTAGCCTTTCCCTTCTCTGGGGATCTTCCCAACCCAGGGATCGAACTCAGGTCTCTCACATTGCAGGCAAGATTCTTTTCTAGCTAAGCCACAAGGGCAGCCCTTATAATTTAAATTTGTATAAAATGTTTACTAAGGAAAGTATACTCTTTGTAGTCCTTTAATTTTATTCAGTTAACAAAATGGTTGTATATGTGTCTGTGTGTGCTCAGGCACCTGTATATTCATGTTGAGGAACAGAAAAATTAATAGATGACAAATAGGTAAAAGTATAAAGGCATTGATACACAGATCTCCATATCTTCGAAAAATAATTTTAAAGCAGTATATCAGAACTTTAGCAGTTGTTATCTTTAAGATATGGGAATAAGAGATACCATTTTTTCATCTATCCTGTGCATTCTTATCTTTTCCTATACTTTGCATTAGGTCTGTGCATTAATTCTATACAGAGTATAAAAATTTATCTAAAAATTCCAATAAGGGGACATTGTCCTATTCTACTAAAATCCAGTCAGTTGAAAACTCTATAATGACAGGAACCATTATTACCTTATTCACCACTCTAGCCACAGCATAGTGTCTGATACAGAATGTTCTCTCAATAAATGTATGATGAACGTATTAATGAATTAACTAAGTAATTAGGTTCAAACACCCACCATGGAAATTAAGTTGGAAGAAATGCTTTTGACAAAGATTGTCAAAGAGAATGCCAAATATAATCTGAACCCAAGCTTTTCATCGAACATAGCCAGGGATATCTTTAATGGCTTCCTAACAATCAAACTATCCAAACAGAAGCACGAATGATTATTTAAGCAGCCATTATTCTCATTAAGAAAAATCATTTCTGCATACGTAGAATCAGCACCAGAAATGTTTGCATTTCAATTAGTATACAAATCCAATTTTAGTCCAATATTGGTTGATATGGCTTTTAAAGTTGTATTTCACCCATTCCAGAAAAGAAGTTTTCTTACCACATTCTACCTCCAAACATACTTTGGCTAATCAACTTACCACTCTTGGCTGATCAGCATGTTTAATTACCAAGCTCCTTACTACCCCTCATGTTTCTATCCTTAGAGATTATATTGTTGACTTGCTTTAGTGCTGTTTTTGAGAAAAGGCTTCCTTTTCCCACAAAAAAAAAATAAGAACTGGATGTAGTAGAAAGAGCTGTAGATAGAACCAGAACAGAAGGTTGCTCTTGATGTACCAAGAAATGAAACAGACACAAAGTAAGGGCTGAACTTTTGCTTCATGACGTCCCTTACTCTTGGTTTCTTCTCTAAGGCTCCATTTCATTCTTTCACACACTCGTCCTCCGAAATCCCACATTAGTGATATTACCCAGATGTGCGTTTCTGCTTGCTAAGCTTTCAGTTTCCTCCATTTTATTGAGGCCTTTTCTCAGTGAACCTCTTCCTACCTTTGGACTTGACAGTAAACTTCAGTGCCGCCTCTCTGGCTGCAGTTTCCATAGATCTTGGCATTTCAACAGTAGTTTGAAAATTTAGGTCTTCTGCAGTTAACAAGCACTCCGCACACTAACTTGTCTCTCACTGTGTTGCTTGACCCACTGTCCACTGGCAGAGCTTTTTGAGTCCCAAAAGAAAAAATCAGGTTTTGTAAATAGAATCAATAGAAGTTAAATCTGTCAGCAATAACCAATGAAAATATAATTGGTACACTTGTTTCATTCATTTTCTCCAACCATAAAAGGAGAAACGTTTTGCCTGCCTCTGATATCAAATAGGAAGGACTTCACTGGTGGCTCAGATGATAAAGAATCTGGCTACATTAAGGGAGACCAGGGTTCAATCCCTGGGTTGAGATGAAACCCTGGAGAAGGGAATGGTTACTCACTCCAGTATTCCTGTCTGGAGAATCCCATGAACAGAGGAGCCTGGTGGGCTACAGTCCATGAGGTTGCAAAGACTCGAACACAACTGAGTCACTTACGCTTTCACATTTACTTAACATCAAATAACCTAGAACATTTTCCCTTATTTTAGAGTTCTTCTCCTCTCATTCACCGTAAATTAGATAGGTCTCAACAGCATCACACTGGATATTATCAATTCCCAATTTAATTTTGCCTTATTTCTCAAGTGAAAAACTTGACTTTCCAGGAAACTGATGATGTAAAAAAAAAATTGCCGTCATTCCTATTCATGTGACAAATATGTGCTTCTGCTGCTGCTAAGTCAGTTCAGTCATGTCTGACTCTGTGCAGCCCCATAGACGGCAGCCCACTGGGCTCCCCTATCCCTGGGATTCTCCAGGCAAGAACTCTGGAGTGGGTTGCCATTTCCTTCTCCAATGCATAAAAGTGAAAGTAAAGTGCTTCTACTAAGTAGTAAAAGCATGATAGGCATTCCAGTGGCTACAAAGAAGATACAGGATTCCTTGAGAAGGACTTGAAGTCACCTCTTCCTAACCCATGAAAACACATGGAACAGGTAATAGGTGAAGGAGGATTTTTAGAGCTAGCAGAACATGGAACACCCTAGAAACAACTCCAGTACCAATTTTCACTTAATTTTTTCTTCTCTAATTTTCAAACTCTTTAAGATTATCTCAAAAGAAATAGAAATGCACTCTCTATGCCCAAGTCTTCACTATCTAAAAATTGTATTTGCTCCCAAACAAATGGCATTGTTAGAACATATATACCTACTGTATGTGAAACCACTGTCCACATATACATTTATTATAACAATACACATGTATTGTAACAATAGCTAAAATTTTATGCCATTTTTATTCCTGCAGAACTATTTTGTATGTATACTTAATTCTTAATGATCAATCGGGGTTTCCTTAAAATGGCTACCTGGAATGTTATAGGACTTGCAAACGGAGCATTTCATACAGGAGTAACTCCAAACTAGAAAGAAGAATCTTGGGTCTTTGTAATTGTTTTAAAATCCATTCAGTTTAGTTCAGTTCAGTTGCTCACTCATGTCCGACTCTTTGTGACCCATGAATCACAGCACGCCAGGCCTCCCTGTCCATCACCAACTCCCGGAGTTCATTCAAGCTCATGTCCATCGAGTCAGTGATGCCATCCAGCCATCTCATCCTCTGTCGTCCCCTTTTCCTCCTGCCCCCAATCCCTCCCAGCATCAGAGTCTTTTCCAATGAGTCAACTCTTCGTATGAGGTGGCCAAATTACTGGAGTTTCAGCTTTAGCATCAGTCCTTCCAATGAACACCCAGGACTGATCTCCTTTAGGATGGACTGGTTGGATCTCCTTGTAGTCCAAGGGACTCTCAAGAGCCTTCTCCAACACCACAGTTCAAAAGTGTCAATAGTTCGGTGCTCAGCTTTCTTCACAGCCCAACTCTCGCATCCATACATGACCACAGGAAAAACCATAGCCTGACTAGACAGACCTTTGTTGGCAAAGTAATGACTCTGCTTTTGAATATGCTATCTAGGTTGGTCATAACTTTCCTTCCAAGGAGTAAGCATCTTTTAATTTCATGGCTGCAATCATGTCAATAGTTCGGTGCTCAGCTTTCTTCACAGCCCAACTCTCGCATCCATACATGACCACAGGAAAAACCATAGCCTGACTAGACAGACCTTTGTTGGCAAAGTAATGACTCTGCTTTTGAATATGCTATCTAGGTTGGTCATAACTTTCCTTCCAAGGAGTAAGCATCTTTTAATTTCATGGCTGCAATCAGCACCTGCAGTGATTTTGGAGAACCAAAACATAAAGTCTGACACTGTTTCCACTGTTTCCCCATCTATTTCCCATGAAGTGATGAAACCAGATGCCATGATCTTCGTTTTCTGAATGTTGAGCTTTAAGCCAACTTTTTCACTCTCCTCTTGCACTTTCATCAAGAGGTTTTTTAGCTCCTCTTCACTTTCTGCCATAAGGGTGTATTTTTTAAAACAAATTCAAATAATACAAAAATATGTAGGTTACGAAGTAAATATCCCCTTTCACTTTCCCCGAGGCACTTCTCTCACTGCCTCTCATAGATTTTATGTCCTTCCCAAAGAACATCAATAAATTTATTTCTTCATAAAAGAAGAAATGTTTTACCTTCCTCTAAGACCAAACAACCAAAAACATTTTTCCTTTTTTAAAGTTCTTCACTCCTCTCTCACCATGAATTAGAAAAATCTCAACAGTGTCGCACTGAATTTTAGTAATTCCCAATGTAAGTTTGCGTAGTTTCTCAGGTGAAAACTTTGACTTTCTGGGATATTAACCATTCCACTATTAATTTACATTTAGGAAAATCTCAATTATTCTTAATTACAAACTTTGCTTAGGTGATTATCTAAGTAGATAAGTCTGTGCCTATATGTATAAAGGTTAAAATTTGGCTTGTGTTAAATTTATTTTTTATTTATTTAATTTTGATAAAAATGTTCAAAGGACCTTCAAAGAGGCTTAACCAATATATTTCCCCACAAAAAGCATTTTCACAGTCACCATTTCCTGACTAATTCACCAAGCCTTTTTTACTCTTCTTTCATTTTCGGGCAATATATGTATATCACAATAGTTCTAATTTCATTTCCTTGAATTTTATAGCAGACTTAGTGTTATTTCAAAAGTTCATTCACTTATTTGTATTTCATATGCTTTGCCCATCTCTTTATTGGGGAATTTAAATTTTTATTGGCTTTTTACATTTTTTTAATATATGCATATATACAGGTTTTTGCTAAAGCAATATTTTTTTATTATATGCACTTACATACATTTTTTATTCTAATCTACTTCTTGCCTTTTAAATTTGTTTACCTTTTAATGTTTATATGCATTATTTGCAGATTCTGTTAGAGTCCCCTTGGTCTACTAATTTCTTTTGCATCAAGAGTATTATATTTATATTTATTATATATATTATATATATAATATATATTATTATAATATATATTTGATATTATTTATTATATATATATATGATATTATATATAGAGAAATATTTGTGTATTATTTATATAATCATGTATTATATAAGTACTATGAAATAATATATCCATTGTATACTATAAATAGTATGATAAAAGATAAATGTATATGATTTCTACATAATATAAAATTTTTAATTAATTGAATTGAACAGGATTTCTCATCTAATGTGGAGTGCTACCAGTTTTAGTGAACATTTTACCTCACGCTTAGCTCTGATGTATTTTACCATTAAGTAAAGCCTATGCTTTATGTCTGCTGCTGCTGCTGCTGCTGCTGCTGCTAAGTTACTTCAGTCGTGTCCAACTCTGTGCGACCCCATAGACAGCAGCCTAGAAATACACTATTTATTTAAAAGATTTTGTTTCTATATTGCTAAGAGATTTTACCAGTAGGGACAATTTTTCAGTATCTTCTAATTGATTTCCTTCAAATACACTCTTTTAATTTACTGATAGGATGATTCACACTGGTAACTTTCCTAATGCTGAAAAATAGTGGCAAACCTGGAAATAAACCACCTTGGTTATGATGTATGGTGACTGCCTCAGGTTGCTTTTATTTTACTTACTTCTTTTGCTTCTGTTTCCATAAGTGAATCATTTGGAGGTTATCTTTTTCTGGAATCAAGAGGAATTTTGCCATCCTGTCTACCTTCTAATAAGTTGAAAACCCTACCAATTCTAAGCCCTGCTATAGACATTATAGAATAACGGAACTCAAAACATCCTGAAAGTTATAAAGTTCAATTCAGCTCAGTTGCTCAGTCATGTCCAACTCTTTGCGACCCCATGAATTGTAGCGCACCACATAAAGCAGATATCATGTATTTAGGTTACGCTATTTACTATCCAATCCCACCTCTAAGGATTGACAAAAGCCATTAATTATTGTGACTAGATGTTATGTCATGGATCCCAGATATTTATAAACAAACCCCTGACTACATCATTTCTGTTTTAAATGGTAACTCACTAGATTAGTTCGGATAGTGTTCAGATATGAATAACAGAAACCTAAACTAATAATGGTTTAAATAAACTAGAAGTGAATTTGTCTCTCAGGGAAAAAGAGGTAAACAATTCAGAGAGATGGTGAGGCAGCCTTATTCCAAAAAGCCCAGAGGGACCCAGATTCCTTCTAACCTTCTACTCTCATCCTTTGGGTATAGTCTTCACTCATGGACTGAGATGGAATTACAGCCATCATATAAAGTACAGGCAGCAAGTCAGGGAAAAGAGATAAGAAGTTCTCATTGGGTCCATGCCAGTTGTCTCATATGGAAGCGTCCCGGAAGCCTCACAAGTATTTCCTCTTATGCCCCTTCGACCCGAACATAGTTATATGTCATGCTTCCTACAAAGGAAGCTGGCCGGTACATTCTATTATTCTAGGAAAATGTAAGTGAAAGTGTTAGTCGCTCAGTCATGTCTGACTCTCTCTGACCCCACCAGGCTACTCTGTCCGTGGAATTCTCCAGGCAAGAATACTGGAGTGGATAGCCATTCCCTTGTCCAGGGGATCTTCCCCACCCAGGATCAAAGCCCAGTCTCCCGTATTACTGGCAGATTCTTTACCATCTGAGCCGCCAGGGAAGCCCTAGAAAGTCATGTATCTAACTAAAACAATCTTATTATAATGGGAGAAATGTAGAAGTAGATATTGTAAGAAAATTAACCATCTCTATCATTGCTATATCACACACACTTGGAAGAAGTCTGCTTGTGTATTTCCTAGCCTCCTCTCTCTTCATGAATTCAAGGCCCTGGGGACAAATGTTCCTGCTCAGAGCGTAGAGATAGATCAGTACAAATTAATCAGTATTGATGGAGAAAAGAACGTAAAGAGCATGACTTACTGCCAGTGGATAAGTGGTGCCATACTGATGAGTAAAAAACAGAATATTCCTTGAAAGAAGAAAATGTACCCTAGTCTTTCAATCATCCAATATATTCGGGGAACCAGAAATGTAACCCCATTATCTGGGAACTATGTAGATCACAACAAAGTTGTCTTAAGGCATTTATAATACAGTTGAAATGATGACACCTACAAATAAAATGTTATACAACCCAATCATTATTAATAACAAAGTAAAAGTCTCCAGATGATTCCACATATGGAGTCTCAAAGTCTCCATATGACTGAATGATAGCCATACTTGTTATAGACAAAAATGGAGATTTCTGCTTCATATGTTATGGTGCCTAGGAATTTGGAAGGGTTGATTATTAATATCTTCCTGAAAACAACTAAAAATACTGGATTTAATGTGAAAATGTCATAATAAAATATTTATGATATAACAAAAATAGTAAATTATTGCTAATAAAAAGCTAAGTGGAAAAGACAATCCTAAGATTAGCAGACAACTAAGTTACTTTTACCATTGGGCATTTTCTAAACCTAGAAACTTGAATTGCAATTTTCCAGCCTTATAGCATTGTAGGGATTGAAGACAAAGGTTAGCCCAAGTTAGAGAGTCTATAAGAGAGTCTTGCCAACCAATAATCTGGGACTCCAGCTGGCCAAATGCTCAGTGAGAATGAATAAAAAATAAGCTCATTCCTCCCTCCCCACCTTCAGGGAGCTACAGGAAAATTTGCTTTGATATTGAGGAAAGAAAAAGGATACATTTTCCCTGAGATGTCATAATTTTAAATGAGCTTTTATATAGATTTGTAGCTCAAATCCATATCATTTGTGTGTTCAGAGACTTCAGACTATAAATTCATTTTAAAGTTGTCCTAGACATAATTCTCTCAGGAATAGGACAGAAACAAGCAAAACTACTCCCTAGAAATTTAGAGGAACTCATCATCCAGGGACTCAAAAATTCCTGTAAATAATTTCCCAGAGAAAACAAGCAACTCAGCATTAAAACTTATGTGTACACATCAAATCAAGGCATTATGAAAACAACAAAAAGCTAAAACAAAATGAGCTTTCAAATATTTGTATGCTGCTGCTAAGTCGCTTCAGTCGCGTCTGACTCTGTGCGACCCCAGAGACGGCAGCCCACCAGGCTCCCCCATCCCTGGGATTCTCCAGGCAAGAACACTGGAGTGGGTTGCCATTTCCTTCTTCAGTGCATGAAAGTGAAAAGTGAAAGGGAAGTCGCTCAGTCGTGTCCAACTCTTAGCGACCCAATGGACTGCAGCTCACCAGGCTCCTCCGTCCATGGGATTTTCCAGGCAAGAGTACTGGAGTGGGGTGCCATTGCCTTAGTTAGCACTAAATTATGAAATGCCTATTAAAGAGAAGAATTAACCTGTAAACACTGTTAAAAATGACCCACAAACCTAAAAACAGAGTTTAGAAATAACAAATACATGTACTTAAATTTAAAAACTCAACTGATGTTTGTGAGCAAATTAAACACAGCAGAAGAAAAAATTAAGAACTGCAAAATAGATTAGAAGAAAACTATCTACAATGTAATATGAAGAAAGCAGTGAAAAAATGAGAGTCAAGAGTGATTGCACATAGAGTTAGCATGTTATCAAATTTTCTGTCAAAGCTTCAGATGGAAGGAAGGACAGAATGATGCAGATACAATATTTAGGAAGACAATGCCTGAAAATATTCCAGAAATGGTGAGACATCAATCCACAGATTTAAGGAACCTAATACATCCCCATCAAAGAAATCTCACTTTATATTAATAGTAAACCAGCACAACACCAAAGACGGATGGTGTTAAATGAAACCAGGGCTTGGTGGAGGAGGAGGGGAGAGGATTCCTTCAATAAAGCAACAGGCTGACATTTTGTTTCTCAACAGCTTCAGTGAAATCAAAGCCAATGGAATGATACATTCAGTGTGCTGAAAACAGTGACTGTCTATCCAGAATTCTATATGCAGAGAAAATATCACTTTTAAAAAGGGAAAAACAATGGAATTTCCTTATATACAAAATTTCAGAAAGTCACTAGCAAACCTTATATAGTAAAATTCTAGAGGACATTCCTCAGGTGTAAGGAAAGTGATACCAGTGAAAAGTCTGAGATTTAAGAAAGAATAAATAGCAAAGAAATGAGTAAATTTTTGAGTAAACCTGAGTTTTGACAATGTAAAAATCAATAATGGTAGTAATATATCATGAAGTATAAAAAATATATAATTATAATTTTAGCAAAATTGTACAAATCAGAAGGCGAGTAAATGGAATTAGAGGTTTTTTAAGATTTATATTGTCTAGGAGAGAGGTAAAGTTTTTCCATTAGACTTTGATGTGTTAATAAGTCACATTATAATTTCTAGGAAACCACTAAAAGAAAGGAAACATAATAGAGTATACAACTTCCAAAGTAGGAGAAGGGAATAATAAAAAACATTAATCAGTTCTAAAAACACAGGACAATTTGAAATATTTGAAACAATTTTACCTCAATACATTTCATGTTGTAGTTAAAGGACAAAAAAATTTTAGACTACCTTTTAAAAATTCCAACTTTATTAATTATAACAGAAGAAATAGGAAGTTTGAAAGTGAAAGCCTGGATAAAGATATATCATGAAACATTAATCAAAACAAAGTTACTCTATTGCCTCTGCCTCATTTTCTCTCCTTTCTGTCTAAGAATGCTGATTAAAAAATAAATATAGAAACAAACAAAAAAGTAGAAACTTACAGAATGCTTGAACAAAATGAACAAAAAATGGGAGATCCCCCCTTTTATCTACATGTATCTCTTTTGTTTCAAATTTTTTAATAAACATTTTATTTTTATAATTTGATTTTTGCTTAATTAAAAAAGCTGTCACCTGCTTCTTGAGTACTTATTTGTTCATGCAAACATTAAGCTCCTCCCTATATTGGCATACATAAGAGATGTTCTTTTCACACTTTACAGGTTCAACAGCAGGCTCTCAGACCTCCCCACTATGCTAAATATAAGGGACACCCAGCCTCACAGTGACAGAAGAGGCAAAGCCTTGAGGGACATGAGAACCCAGGAGCAAATTAAAGGTCTATGAAATTTGGACTGGACTTAAGTGGTCACTGTAAAAAGAACTAAAACCAGGTAAATCTCACAAATACAGGTCACCAACCCTGAAAATCTCTGGAAGTCAGAAAAGGTACTCAAGGAAAGGAATTTCCTGGTTTAAGGAAATGTATATTATGATTTATCAAGATGTGGCTAAATATGTTAATGAAATAACATCTGTGTTCACCAGCTGCCTTTACCAACTTCCCTAGAGTGTATTTGGAGAAATCCCAAATTATAAAACTTCAAACTATGGGATGAAAATGTTGTTCAGCTGGCTTGGGCAATTACAGTGAAACATACTTGATTTCATTTTGCAATTGAGGTAAAACATTTGCAATAGCAAATTAATGCATCTTAAAGTTTTTGTTTTTATAACCTTCCCTTTTGTTTTTATAATATTCCCTTTATATACTTTCACCTCTGATCTGGTGCAAGGAGGCTGAACTTGAATAGCAATAGTACGGATTAGAACTAGGCAGACAAGAGTAAGAAACTGTAACCCCTATAGGAAAGCAAGAAATGACCTAAGACATTTAGGATAATATATAGTTTCAAGTGCTTACAACATATGGCAAAGCAGGACTAGGAAGAAATAGAGCTGCAAGCATAGGAAAAATAGCTAGTGCAGTAGTTTTTAAAGTGAACTTTACTAAACCATTAGGTTTTTGTCATGAGAACCACCGCAGAAAGGGAGACTAGTCCCCATCCCAATTTCAACCAAGCAAATGGTCCATCTATGTGGGATTTCATTTAAAGAAAATTTGCACTGCTTTCTAAATGATTCTTTAAAAATTTTAAACTACTTGGAAAAAGTAAGTGTTTCATCACTGAGTCTTGCCTGACTCCCCTGCAACCCTATGAACTGTAGCCCCCTGCCAGGCTCCCCTGTCCATGGGATTTACCATGGACAAGACAAAAAAGACTTCTCCAGGCAAGACGGGAGTGGGTTGCTGATTCCTTCTCCAGGGGATCTTCCCTGACCCAGGGATTTAACCAACATCTCTTATGTCTCCTGCATTGGCAGCCATGTTCTTTACTGCGGAGCCACTAGGGAGCCCAAAAAGTAAGCAGATCCAGATAATTTTTAATTGCCCCACTGACTGAGGAACCTAAATAAAATCGCATTGAACTCTCAGCGCCACCAGTTTTTACACCATAGAAAATGTAATTCCTGTGACCATGATCTCAGAAAAACGGTGATTCTCTTACTATACACTAGAGCCTTTCAAGTACTTTATATACATAACTGCAGCTAATCTCACAATAGCTTTGGATATCAAGACCACTTTTACACTCACTTTATAGAAAATGCAACAGGCTTAGAGTATTTTCAAAATTACCTAAAGTAAAGAAATAATAGCTGTCAGAGTTCAGTTTCTCTCCCTTCAAATCTCCTGTTCTTAGCAAAGTCACAGCACTGGAAAGCAATGAATAGTTGGTTTATCACATTGAAAGCATCTGGGCTACATAGGAATTCTATTATCCATCCTGTCATTTATACCAGATTATGAACTTAAATCTCACTGAGAGAACAGTAGCATTGTGGGATCAATAGAAATAGGAACAAAAAATAAAAATCCAAAATTCTAGCTTGCTTATTAGTATTACTAGTTTTTTTTTTTTTTAATATTACCAAGTCCTTAGATATGTAACTGGTTTTCCTTCAAATTAAGAGTCTTTGTTTTCTTTTTATAATTTCCAAACACTCAAAAAACAATCTGGGTAGGAAATGGCCCCCAAAAATGGAATACAGAAAACACAAGAGAACACCAAATGAAAACCCAGCAGGCAACTTGAACACTGTGTTAATTGTCTTCAGAGGGAAAAGGGAGGGTCTTCCAAAATGCTAATATGGGTACAGCTTTCTGACTCACGCCTTTATCCCCCACAGAACCTGGCATATTGCTTTGCATAATCAATATTTAAATGAATGGATGGATACATATGAAGCTCAGAGCTCCAAAATGCTATATTTCAATTCTCCCCCTCAAATCTAACACCATACACTCACAATATTTCTTAAAGTCTGATGACACTGAAATCAGAAACAGGATTTGAAGCCTGCTTAATATTTTGAGGTTTAACATAACAGATGCCCCATCTTTATATGAACATGTTTGTTTGAGAATCACATTTTCTGCTTATAATGCTGCTCTGGTTGTCTATATTTTTGTTACATAGCAAACTACCCAGCATGTGGTGGCTTAAAACAAAAATTTACTATTTTCTTTTATGGTTCTGTAGGTTGACTGTAGGTTCTGTAGGTTAACTTGCGTTTTCTTGTGTGGCTGTAGTCCAGTGGCTACTGGGACTAGAGTTATGTGAATCCTTGGCTGGGCTAGATTTCCAAGATGGCTTGTTCTTACTGCTGGTCACTAATAATGGCTAGCAACTGGAGCTAAGCTCACCTGTCAGCAGGAGCTCCTGCAAGTCTTCTCTGTGTGTCTTGTACTTTTTACAGCAAGGCTGATAAAAGATCAACAAAGAAGATATGAAACTTCTGATAGCATGGGCTCAGAGGCTATAGAGCATCACTCCTGACCCATTTTGTTGGTTACGCTGGTCACTAAGGCCAGCCCAGACACAAGGTTATGGAAATTAGACTCCATCTGGTCTCATCACTTCATGGGAAATAGATGGGGAAACAGTGGAAACAGTGTCAGACTTTATTTTGGGGGGCTCCAAAATCACTGTAGGTGGTGACTGCAGCCATGAAATTAAAAGACGCTTACTCCTTGGAAGAAAAGTTATGACCAACCTAGATAGCATATTCAAAAATAGACATTACTTTGCCAGCAAAGGTCCATCTAGTCAAGGCTATGGTTTTTCCAGTGGCCATGTATGGATGTGAAAGTTGGACTGTGAAGAAAGCTGAGCACTGAAGAATTGATGCTTTTGAACTGTGGTGTTGGAGAAGACTCTTGAGAGTCCCTTGGACTGCAAGGAGATCCAACCAGTCTATTCTAAAGATCAGCCCTGGGATTTCTTTGGAAGGACTGATGCTAAAGCTGAAACTCCAATACTTTGGCCACCTCATGCGAACAGTTGACTCTTTGGAAGAGACTCTGATGCTGGGAAAGATTGAAGGCAGGAGGAGAAGGGGACGAAAGAGGATGAGATGGCTGGATGGCATCACCGACTCGATGGACATGAGTTTGAGTGATCTCCGGGAGTTGGTGAAGGACAGGGAGGCCTGGCGTGCTGCAATTCATGGGGTCGCAAAGAGTTGGACACGACTGAGCGACTGAACTGAACTGAACATGAGGGGCAACATACATATTCAGAGAAGGAAGAAATTGGTAGTGGCCATCGCTGGATACTATCTACCACAAATGCCTAAAACTTAAAGAATCTTTAAAAGATTAGATGTGAACTGCTACATCTGAGCATTGTGTTGCTAAACTCATCAGAATGTCCTTCTGGCATAATTGTAAATTGAATTGGCATGTGAAAAAAAGGGTTGGGGTGTATACAAGCTTTTCCAAAAAAAAGCACACAACATTTAAAAACAACCTCATTCATTAAAATGATTTGTCATACTATAGAATAGTTTCTATGGTTAATAAAATTTCAAATGAATATATGTCTTCTAAGAAAATACATGAAACAATATCATTAGTGTTTATATCCTAGTACTAAATTATTTCACCTAGTACTAAATCTTACTTCTGATTGACAACTTTATACATTTGGAAAAGTAAAATATAGTCTTACCTTGTCTCCTGGTTCTTAGTGGAAAAAAAGTAAAGAGTAGCTTATTTTACCTTGCTAATGCATTCAACAATTAGCAATAAGAAGAAAAGAAATACATTTTTATTGCCTGTAATTTATCAGAATCTATTTGTTTTGCATATTCATTCAATTTTCATAAAACCCCAAAAAGGTAGGTTTGATTGACTCCATTTTCTAAATAAACCAAAGTTCTTTGAGGATTAGAAACTTACCCATTTAATGGAAAGAATAGTGTTAGGGTCTTGAATTTTTTTTTTCACAGTCTCTTCTCATCAGGCAAAGTGAGTATACCTGTGTGTCTATGTCTGAGTGTGGAGAGAGAGCGAGCACATACATATAGACCTTCACAAAAATGGAGGGAGGCAGTTTGGCAACAATATATTCCAATATAAAGGAGGGGAAAATTAGAAAGGAAAATGTATTTAGACACTACTGGTTCATCTGATATATGAAAAGTGAAAAAGATCTACCTATATTTATATAGAAATCCTAGCAGGATTGCTTCATCTTCAGTGATTTGGGGAAAGAAGTAATTCAAATCAGTAAGAAATGAAATGAGACAAATTTCTTTATAGGCATACATTTGATGATGTGGTCACTCTATACTGCTGTCAAATATACTGCTGCTGCTGCTAAGTCACTTCAGTCGTGTCTGACTCTGTGCGACCCCATAGACGTCAGCCCACTAGGCTCCCCCGTCCCTGGGATTCTCCAGGCAAGAACACTGGAGTGGGTTTGCATACATTTGATGATGTGGTCACTCTATACTGCTGTCAAATATACTGCTGCTGCTGCTAAGTCACTTCAGTCGTGTCTGACTCTGTGCGACCCCATAGACGTCAGCCCACTAGGCTCCCCCGTCCCTGGGATTCTCCAGGCAAGAACACTGGAGTGGGTTACCGTTTTCATTCTCCAATGCACGAAAGTGAAAAGTGAAAGTGAAGTTGCTCAGTCGAGTCCTACTCTTCGTGACCCCATGGACTGCAGCCTACCAGGCTCCTCCATCCATGGGATTTTCCAGGCAAGAGTGCTGGAGTGGGTTGCCATTCCCTTCTCCTCAAATATACTAAAAGCATATTATAGGTAATATTGCTTTATATTATTTGCCTTTGTGACTAAGTCTTGATCTAACCTGGTAAAATAAATAACTCAGTGGATGAATCTGAAGTAAGATTTGCACAATTTTTTCAGTTGAACAAAATTTAGAGCAATACTCTCACCTTTCTGGAAAAGAGAATAATTAAATAAATTTAGAGCTTCCAACAAAAGCCTAAAACCAAAGAAGAGCAAGGCATGGAATCTGAGTCTGAAAGATAGGCTATTGTGTTATTTAAATATTAGCACAGATGCACTTTTAAATGTGAAACATTAAAATTTAAATTGCTTATCTCTCAGATTTAATTTGTTATTAATATCATGCAAGGCAAATAGACCTTTGCTTAGTCTGGTAAAATAGTGCTGAATCAGTTGTAGCCACTGCCTGTTAAAATAGGGGAAAGAGAAGAAATGTAGCAACAATCATTTGTGTATGTCTAAAGAACAAAGATTTTAAATGTTTATGAAACAGATTTTTTAAATTTCTTATGATTATAACCTAAAATATGCAGGTCTTTTGGGTCTTTGCTATGATGGGCCAGTATCCTCTAGAACAGTCAGTTTTGATTGACATGACAACCAAGGTCAAATAGTCCTATTTTGTGTGGCACAATCTGTCTCAATAGCAATGTTGGATTTAGCAAATATTCTTCTTTGTAAAAGTATGATTTTTCCCATATCTAGTCCATAGTCACATCTGCAACGCCTGACATAAAATAAGGACTTGGCAGATACATTAGTAGGAAATTGAATGTATCTTTTTCTGAATTATAGAGAGAGCAACATTAGACCACATCCAAGACTTGCTACTAATATCTGAATGCTTTTTGAATTACATGTACATATAATCCCTAGTGGTATCAGTACAGGTAATTTATACAAATATATTGGCTATTTTGACTCACTGAATCAATCAAATCCTTCAAAACCAACTGGCTCACTTATGAACAATGCAGTCCTACAGATGATTTTAACATTGCTGTTTCCCTTAACAACTTGCATTGATATGTCATCTTATTACAACCGTTCATAAGGTTTTTCCTGGAAAGCCAGCTTATAGATTAAAAAAATCAGAGTGTGTGGAAGAATACAGCCTCCTCTTTCCTATGTTTAAGACTCGTACAGCTCTATCTGATTGTCGTGTTTTATGAGCAGCCAGCGGTTTGACAAACAAGTCTTGTCTTTCACGTATATCTCTTATCTCGGTCCGTATCTGAGGCTCAGGTCTGCTGCAAAAGCTGATGTCTAATGCACAGCGCCACGATCTCTAAAATTGGAGTCATTTAGTTTGCCCACGCCCTCTGTGAGATAAGAAATTGGTGGTGTTAAATTCGTAGATAACCATTAGGGTAGTAGTCCCCAAACACTATGTTTCTTAGCAACCTCTGCTCAAGTAGGGTGGCATTTGCTGTACGTGCTCTCGTCTCTCTAATCAAATATCCTGCCCCTAACAGTAATCAACAAAGAGGTATTTCAGAGGAAGAGACCTTTCTCTTTTTTAAAAAAACGTCTTTAAAAAATAATATAGCATAAGAAAAAACACTACATGGGAAAGACTCTCAATTTTAATTCCCATGGGCAATAAACCCATATTCAGAAACACTGAATAATCTTTCTCCTCCCTCTCCACTGGCCAGGCTACAAGGACCTGGTGGTGGGCATAAAATTTTCCAGCACTTTTGAAGACCCAGACACAATAATGACCTCCATAAATCTCACTCAGGCCACACAGCTTGCTCTCCAAGAACATTGCTTTCTCTTTTTTTAATCCACTTTTGCTTTCTAAAAGATATTCTGAGCTACAAGATGTGGCTTCTCAGGCTAGCAGGGTGCCCTTTCCAGTCTTCAGCTTGGTTCCTGCCTTGGTCACCTGTGAACTCAAACACTCACAACCTTTTCTTAAAGGGTAGCAGTCGATCCCATCTGCCCTCCTTCAGTTTCCGTAAGTGAAAATTCCATCATCTCGGAAGAAGTTGCAGACACTCTTTGGCTTTGGCCTTGTGACTCCATGAAAAAGTTCTAGCGCGTTGAAGACTGAAGGTATCTAAAGTTAACGAGTAACATATCATTGACAGGACTGCCTCTTTGCAAAGCTCAATTATTGCAGGAGCATTTGAGATTTCTACTCAGGGTGCTTTCCTTTTACCATCTGGTAATATCCTCACAGCATTATAGTGAAAGCTTCATAATGACAGTCTTACCCTTCCTCACACAATATTCTATACAAAGAATCTACTCAGTAAGTTGTTGTTGATTTTTTTTAGGTTGAGTTCTATTGTGTTTATTAACATCCTACAGGGAGCCCAAACGACAAGGCACTATCTAATGGTAAAACTAAGCAATGCTTAACACATTTTGTTTTCAATAGTCAGGATAATCTCCTGAAAGTCTTTCACTAAACATTCCCACATATAAAATTTTAAAAAACTCTGGTAAAACTAACAGGAAAAGTACATCAATATATGTATGTATTTATTCTTCTTTCAGTTCAGTTCAGTCACTCAGTCGTGTCCGCCTCTACGTGGAGTGGGCTGCAACCCCATGGGCTGCAATACGCCAGGCTTCTCTGCCCATCACCAACACCTACAGCTTGCTCAAACTCATGTCTTTAGAGTCAGTGATGCCAGCCAACCATCTCATCCTTCCTATTCTCCCTTAACATGAGATATTTGAAAAGAGAGAACTTAGTGACACAAAATCAGGTTCGGATCCTACCATTTAACTGACAAAGAATATTAATATTTCCTAATGTTTATTGAAATGATAATAACTTGCATCAGGATTATAGGATTAAATGAGAAAATGGGTTAAAAGTCCCTCATAAAATGCCTAGCACATAGTAGATTTCAATAAATGTTTATTGGCCTATACTCAACCAAATATGAAGATGGAAGAAATACTAAACAGAGATTCCTCATCCCACTCAAGTGGCAAGGTCTTAGAGAGCTTGCCAAAAGATTTGCACCGCGTGGAATTGCCAAAAGCATTTCCACCATCCATTAAGGTACAGGTGGGCATAAACTGTATTCATCCTGAGGAAATAGCTTTAGATTTACGTTACTCTGAGGAAACATATTAAAGTTTCATATTTCTTTCTGAAGTATTACTCCTACCGAGTTAGTGAGCTTGTCATCTGTGTATAAAGAAGGCTCACTTTCAAGGAGAATGAAAAATGGTTCTCTTCTATAATCAGGGACTCACCTCTGTATCCTCCCTAGTAACATCAGCCATCGTGACTCTGGCTCCCTAGCAACCATGTCTTTCTATATCAGACAGCTTTATTTGAAATGATCTTCACTGGAGAAACCACAGTTGAAAAGAGTCCACATAATTTTTTTTTAATGAAATATCCATGAGAATCCCTACAGTCAATTCCCCTTGGGATGCTAAGTAATTTTCCTTGTATAATTTTAATAAAAAATTTAAAGAGCAAAGATTTGTCAAAGACCTGAATATATATATATATATTTCATCAGGTAAGTACTATGTTGCAAATGTTATACTTAAAGAACAGTAATATAAGAAATGGTAAATCTGTTCAAACTAGAAAGTTCTAAAAAGCAACATACCACGTATTTCATGAGAACTTTGTGTTTCTAAACACAATTTTGATGCAACAGTCTGTCCTTTGAGTCTTTCTGCCCTACAGCCTCTGGGTGAGCTGATTTCTATATTGAGTTGGTTCTCAGCACCAGAGGTCTGACAGAACATAGGAAAGTTTAAGCAAACAGTTCGCTTTATTTGAAACGGATTTACTACTGTCACTGGGAACACTGTGTCCCTCCTGCCCTCGTTTTATGACCCATGCACCTGATGAGCTGGCTCCTGACACAGGTAATCCTCATCTGCACTCACGATCCACCGCAGCCTTCTTCACCAGCCCTCTGTACAAATCCACCACCTTCTCAGCCAAAATCACAAAGAGCCAAACTTCATTGTCTGATTGTCAGCAGAGTAACTTATATTCTTATCAAAATGAAGAAAATACCAAAAAAAAAAAAAAATTCATGCCTTACAAAAATAATTAATATTCGAAACCAGAAAATATTTCATATGGATATTAAACAAATTAATCTCACCTAAACAAATTGTATACTATACATTCAAATCTTATTCTGTACATAGAGATATGATATCTTAGGGAAAATATTTTTAAAAATAAAAACCTCAATAATAATAACAATAATAGTAATAATAACAAATGTTTTTCAAATATATAGCATCTTAAACTGGAGAAGGAAATGGCAGTCCACTCCATGGAGAATCCCATGGACAGGCTATACAGTCCATGGGGTCGCAAAAGAGTCAGATGTGACTGAGAGACTAAAACAACAGCAAATTTTTAAAACTGTTTAAACATGTCGTATACAGGGTTAACTCAAAAAACTGTGAAACAAAAATAGCAGACTATTATTATTCCCGTATTATAGATAGTGAGACCAAGACAGTGACTTGTTCAATATCACCTGGTAAATTAGTGACAGAACAAACCTAGACCCAAGCTCTCCTAAGAAGGAACTCTGGGCACTGAAGGGAATCCCAAGCCTCGTAGAATCAGAATAGACTGCAGCAGAAGCTCTCTTCATTGTGCATCTGTCTCTCCAGGTCCGAGGGTCAGTCCCACCTTAATTGACGCCCTTTCTCTCCTTTCAGGTCAACATCTATTATAATTGCTCCCACCTTACAGAAAAATAGGAGAGACTATGCTGATTTAAGCTTTGCAGCTCTACTTACAAGAGAAGAATAGCATAACCACAAGATATATGCCACCAACCAAGATGTTTAACAAGGAATCCAACAGTTTAAACAACACTTAGTTACTCAGTACTTCCTAAACCCCGGGCACTTTTTTGGAAAACAACTAAGAGAAGAGACAACAATCCGTCCTCATGGGGTTTACTTTCCAGAAGAGGAGACCGATAATAACTTAGACATAATATGTAGGTACATTATATAGCATGTTCAGTTCAGTTCAGTTCAGTCACTCAGTTGTGTCCGACTCTTTGCGACCCCATGAATCGCAGCACGCCAGGCCTCCCTGTCCATCACCTACTCCCGGAGTTCATTTAGACATGCGTCCATCGAGTCAGTGATGCCATCCAGCCATCTCATCCTCGGTCGTCCCCTTCTCCTCCTCCCCCCAATCCCTCCCAGCATCAGAGTCTTTTCCAATGAGTCAACTCTGCATGAGGTGGCCAAAGTACTGGAGTTTCAGCTTTAGCATCATTCCTTCCAAAGAAATCCCAGGGCCGATCTCCTTCAGAATGGACTGGTTGGATCTCCTTGCAGTCCAAGGGACTCTCAAGAGTCTTCTCCAACACCACAGTTCAAACGCATCAGTTCTTCTGTGCTCAGCCTTCTTCACAGTCCAACTCTCACATCCATACATGACCACAGGAAAAACCATAGCCTTGACTAGACGGACCATAGTTGGCAAAGTAATGCCTCTGCTTTTGAATATGCTATCTAGGTTGGTCATAACTCTTCTTCCAAGGAGTAAGTGTCTTTTAATTTCCTGGCTGCAATCACCATCTGTGGTGATTTTGGAGCCCCCCAAAATAAAGTCTGACACTGTTTCCACTGTTTCTCCATCTATATAGCATGTTAGACCATGATAAGTCCAAAGAGATCAAAATGGGGCAGGCTAGAGAGATTGGGGATACTAGATCGTGAATGGCAACGGGGCTTCAATTAGTGGTATAAAACAATAGTTGAAATATAAAACAATGGACAGTGCATGGTCCCTCCTCAAAAGAATCAAGCAGAATCTCATGAAGAAGAGAGGAACAGAGCAGGAGAGACTGGCCATAGACAAAGTACAAATAACATGCCATCATGGACATGTGTTAATACTCACTACATAGACAATGTCTAGACAGGAAAAACCCAGGGATTACTTAGTATATCAAAATCAGTTTACATCCCCTCCACCCTCTGGTGTTATGTCCCCCCAGGGACTAACTGATGAGATCTAAATTTATGTTTACTCCTCTGTTTAGGCTGAACAGATCCCCATGTTACCTCATACTCTGTACGTATCATATCCTGACTCCCCCTCAAGACAAATTCTGGATGTAAGAAATTCCATCTTTAAGCTATGTCCTTGTAGTTGGCACCCACCAAGTTCTGGAACCAAGGTCAACTTGATTCCAGGTAAACTATCATCTCTCCTCTCCATGACTGTTGGACTCATCAATCCAGGACCCCTGGATAAGCTTTAATTCCACTTATTCTCCATCCAAGGCCATTTTACCCCATACCATATTCCTTTCAAGAAGTAGCAGAATACCTTGGCAGATTAGTGCGTTTTTCTCTCTCCCACAATATCTTATCCAGAATATCAGTTCCTTCCTCATTTGGTCCTTTTTTTTTTCCTCCTTCAACCAATCTGTAGACTCCATTTCTCATAATGATTTACAGATTTCTGTCTTCTCTTCCAGATGTATCCAAATGGATCAGTACTGCAAAAGGCTTCTCCTAATGGTATTTGAACCATGACAGTTCTTAGATACAAATTGCTGCCTTGTAGGAATTCTCTCTCTGTAATAAGAAGGCTCTCTTCCACCAAACTAAACCAGAAGGTCAGGTTCCAAGGTAGCCAGCTAATTTAAGCTCAATTCAGCTTCTGGAAAATGAAAATGAAAACCACTAGAGAACCTAAATATAGTTTAAACCTCTACTGTCCTTTGATTGTACATAGAGGCAGTATCAAGAAAAGCAGTGCCTGACTGGGTAAGACAAGTGTAACTACCATAGATTACGTTTATTTCATCAGGAGAACTCAGTGACTTGGCTACAGAGAGCTGTAAGGGTGGAGGTGCAGACATGCAGACTAATTGTGTATCCAGTTGGAATACAAAGTGGGTTTTGGTGATCATGGTTGTTTAGACCAATCAAACTGGTTTTTTCCCCTCATAAAATACTGTTAGTTTTTTTTCTAAACAAGATGTGTATAAGAGACAGGTTCAGTTCAGTTCAGTCGCTCAGTTGTGTCTGACTCTTTGTGACCCCATGAATCGCAGCACGCCAGGCCTCCCTGTCCATCACCAACTCCCAGAGTTCACTCAAACTCATGTCCATCGAGTCAGTGATGCCATCCAGCCATCTCATCCTTGGTCATCCCCTTCTCTTCCTGCCCTCAATCCCTCCCAGCATTGGGGTCTTTTCCAAAGAGTCAACTCTTCACACGAGGTTGCATCAATTCTTTGCACTCAGCTTTCTTTGCAATCCAACTCTCACATCCATACATGATCAGTGGAAAAACCATAGCCTTGACTAGACAGACCTTTGTTGGCAAAGTAATGTCTCTGCTTTTTAATGCTGTCTAAATTGATGCTTTTGAACTGTGGTGTTGGAGAAGACTCTTGAGAGTCCCTTGGACTGCAAGGAGATCCAACCAGTCCATCCTAAAGGAGATCAGTCCTGGGTGTTCGTTGGAAGGAATGATGCTAAAGCTGAAACTCCAGTACTCTGGCCACCTCATGAGAAGAGTTGACTCATTGGAAAAGACTCTGGTGCTGGGAGGGATTGGGGGCAGGAGGAGAAGGGGACGACAGAGGATGAGATGGCTGGATGGCATCACTGACTCAATGGACGTGAGTTTGAGTGAACTCCGGGAGTTGGTGATGGACAGGGAGGCCTGGNTGGTAGCAGCAGTAATAAAATGAAGCTTAAATCAAGAAGGAAAGAAATATATAAAGCAATTTACATATACATTGTGAAAAAGTTCTGACCTGGCAGTCCTCACTCCTGGGTTCCAAGGATGGCTCTGACGTTGACTAGCTATGTGGTGAGGAATCTCTCAGTAAATCACTAGATGTCTGCTAGTCAAAATTCCATCAAATTGATATTACTCAAAACTAAGTAGGATTCAGATATTTTAATCAAGTATATTAAATAAAAGCCAGTCCTTCTGAAAAAAAATAGTAATAACTATAAAAATTCAACTTTTATATCTCACAAATTATCTACACAATTTATCTGATCAACAATAGCCTTTTATCTTAATTATCTGAGAAGAAAATGAAATATATTCTGAACTTTTTATTCTTATTATTGCTTTTTCCCTATTCTCGGAAATTTTTGAAAGAAAACTAATTAAATGTATTTTCTTGATTGAGGACAGAAATAAGTACAAAACTATCTAAGCGCCTAGCTAGGTTGAGTCAGTTTAAATAGAAAGAATTTAATCATCCAACTTTACTAAGAGTGTTGTCAGAATTAAAGCTAGGCTCTTTAAATAAAGTGATCATGCTGAACTGCAAGAACAGCAAATTATAAGCTGGATTTTTCTCAAGATCTTAGTGAATGTCTTTGCCTACACCCTTCAGTTCTAAAAAGGTTCTGTGCAAATTATCTATCTAAGATCAGATATCAGTAAGATTAGAGATCATTCTTTCCATCTTTCACATTAATTTCACTTTGAGGGTGTCTCTAGAAACCAACCTAACTCAGCTCAATCTTACTTTGAAAGTCAAATCCTGGCAATTCTGGGACTGTTCTAAATTAGAGAGTCAGCAGGAGATTTCTTGATATTGGGTACATTTAGCTACATCTAGGCAATAAAAATAGCTAGCTCAAGAATCTCTTTCAAAATTTCTTCATACCTTATTTTGTCACTTATTCACAAATATTTCTTGAGTTTCATCTAGAGAGGCACTATTTTAGGCCCTTGGGTCAAAGATTCTTGTCCTCATGCCTTTGTGAATCTTATATTCTAATCTGGAGAGGCAGATACTAGATGATACACATTATACATGAGTACATCATTACAGTGTATTAGAATATGGTATGTGCCATGAGTAAAAGAAAAAGTGGAACATGGTAAGAGGGACAGAGTAGACCAGGATGGGGTGATTGAGGCAGGGTGGGGAATTGCACCAAAGTTTTTTCACTAAGTGACTAAGAAGGATGGTGTGGTCACCAAAAGATATTAAGAAGATGGAGGCAAGAGCAAGTTGCACGAGGGGAGGGTCATGAGGCATGTGGGCTGAAGGTTGGAGATCAGAAGTTCAGTTTGGGATATGCCAAAAAAGAGATGTCTATTAGAAATGAACATCTGATGATCTACTTGATTCTGCATTATATTAAGATGGAGCAGGAAAACGGTTCTTGATACTCACTCAGAGTTTGAAGGGGAAATTTGAAACCTCTAAAGAGAAACAAAGATACAGATATCCTAATGAACCATTACCTTCTAAGGAAGAGCTTAAGGTTTTGATATAAATGAAGTTGAAATCTTTGTGTCTTGTCATGACACGTCCATATATGAATAGTAGGATTAAGTCTTACTTTCAGAGATGTAATAAACTTCATAGGAAATAGACACTTGGATCTTAAAAGAGAAAACCGTAAAATGTAAGCTACATGGAGAGGTTTCACAGCAAGAAGAAATAAACTTTCCTTGGGGATTTGGAAGCCTAAAACAAGCTAGCTTTCCTTCTCTGGTTGTGCAAATTTCTATTGCCCTGAAACCTAGATCTGAAAGCAAGAAGCTGCAACTAAAGAATTTCATCTGTGGATAGTGGCATCTCCCACTATAGAACCAATGGCACTGAATTTAGGAGAAAGTTGTAAAATGCTTCATAAGAATCTCTGACTTTATGAAACCCGCATACTACCTAGGAAATGGTTATACAGTATTTTCACTAAATACTTTTTTTTTAATTTATCTAATTAACTATATACTGACTTTTAAAAAATGATCTCCCAGAAGACTGAAGACTTTTAAGAAGTGTTGGAATAAGCAGGAGATTTTTAAGAAGTGTTGGAATAAGCAGTTGGTCCTCCCATTTAACACTACACCTTTGTTTAGATAGAGCATCTCTTCTTCTGTGTCACTTTCAGAACTTCCCAACTCAGATTTCTCATCTGCATCACAGTCTTTACCCTAAGCCAAGTATCTGAAGGTCACGCAACACAAAATAATCCTTTCGTATATCATCTCTGAATTTTAAACTTCTTAAATCCTAGATCCATAGTAAGTAAGCAGTTTATAAAATTACAGTGGGTTGTGTGTGTATGTGTGTATACATATATATGTCTACATATAGATATATAGGTTTTTATACATATACACATTTCAATACACACATGTGTTCCTTAGTATTTTTTCAGATCCTTAGCAGCATCCTTATCTACATGCATTAGTAGAGACTCAGCAAAAGTTGCCAATCTATTGATTGTCCCTCAGTGTGTCTGAAATTCAACTTAACTATTAAAACATTTGAAATCATTTAATCCCCATTTTGCTTTTTTCCACTGGAAAATGACCAAACTGTTGAAGGTGATGAAAGAGTTTAATTTTAAAGTAGTATTTTAAAAATTATTTCAAAGTCTCAATAACCATAAATGGATTTTTTAAAGATAAAAAAAAGTAATTTTAAAAGATAAAAAATGTAATTTTAAAAGATAAAAAATGTAAAAATTACATAAAAATATAATTAGAAAGGAAAATCCCACTGGCTTCCCATCTATAGCAGAACTAAATCCGATTACTTGGATTAGGTCAAGATTTCTGCATGATTAACATTTTATGATTCATTTAAAACGTCATGTAAATTGTAGAGCATTGCTGAGCCAAGCCAGATTTGATCTGTGAGCATTTTATTATATCTGACAAACCCTAATTTGGTTTGTTTTCATTTCTGTAGTGTTTAACTAATGCAAAAAAAATTGCATGTAAACGGTGATTTAAAACTTGTTATCAAGAGAGTTACCATCATGTTGCTTTAAGCTTGTTTATTGGAGTATAATCCTATTCTCCAGCTTTTAAGGAAAAGAGGCAAATATCTCAGTTAATTACTGTTTCATTGCTAGTACCCCAGAGCAAGCGCAGTTAAGTGTTCAATGTTCCAAAGTAATTGGCAAGGACTTAGAAGAACCAGGACATATAAATTTGCACTAACAACTTAAGCTAATTGGCAAAATGGAAATAAATACAAGAATTTAGAGATGATCCAGCACTGAAATAAAAAGAACGGCTGACAGCACAAGCCAAGAACACAGTTCAGCTAAACCTGTGATAATTATAAGACACTTTAATTGGGATTTCAAATGAAATATGTGCTCAAATCACTCAGAGCATTTCTCTCTAATCACTGGGCATGTACCTGAGAGGGAAATTTTTATATAGATAAAGAGCCACAGGAAGTAACAACACTTCATGTCTACCCTTTCTCCGCAATATCGACTAGTAAAGCAAAGGAATGTTGTTGTGAATGCAGAAAAAATGCCTCAAAAAATTATTTGTCCTGAAGATTGGTAAAACTGTCTCTGTGGCATTGAAAAAAAAGCCCCAAACGTAGCGCATTCCCTGAGTGATGCTCATTACCAGAGAGACATTTCTACCTATGTGATGACCACGTGCCAACCAGAGGGCAAAAAGCCCTAGGTCACTGTCCCTCCTGTAAACATCACCAGTTACTATTACTGTATTCTTAACTTGATTGTCTGAAGTCATTAAATAGAGCATATACTCTCCAGAACACAGTTGAAGGAGGGGGAATTTTTTTTCTTCCTTGCAAAGTTTCAACCACAGCACACCATTAAAAAAAAAAAAAGGTTGGTAGTTGAAACCGCTGAGGTGGAGTCCAGTAATAAACCGAAACAGATGCTCTGCAGTGAGGGAAGGACGGTGCAGTGGGGCGGTAAGTGTTGACAGGGTAAACACAGCATCAGCATGGTGGTTGCACCCGCTCCTTTGACGGTAGCTCCGTGGTACTTTTATACACATGGCAAACAGGAGCTGGGAATTTATATGCAATGCCAGAATCTTAATTTTAGGTTTTCCTTATTGAAATACACACCAGTTGTATACTTTACCCATCCCCCCAACCCCTCCCCTAATCCCTTATTTCTCTCCAATCCAAAGGATGTGCTGGAGCTGGTCAGTGGTAGATAGTGGCTGTGATATCCTCAGCATCTGGTCCCCAGTCTACCTTTCCAGACTCATCTTCTACCCCGTTCCCACAGCGCTTCCACGGTCTCTATGTCCGCATTTCAGCAAGCAGCCCCCCACTCCTGGATCCTCCACATGCTGTTACGACTTGTCTCTTGTAGGAACATTCCTGACTGGCTACCATCTACCCATCCAGGACTCAGATCAGTCGCTGACTCCTCTTTGCGGTCTCTCCAATTTCTCCTGACAAGGAGAGTCTCAGAATCAAAGATATGCTCGGAAAAAAAAAAAAGGAAAGTAAGTTCTGCCAGTTATTAGGGGTATAACTCCTGTTCATAGGATGATCCCTGTTTTCTCCTTTGTAAAACAAGCATATTAACATGTGTGTGCCACTGTCAGCTGCCTCTCAGGGTTATGTGTGTGTGTGTGTGTGTGTGTGTGTGTGTGTGTGTGTGTATGTGGTGTTCAGTCACTACAAAGTTAAAGGTTTAGCACAGTACCTGGCACAAAGTATCTACCAAAGGCTGCTGTAGTCGTTATCACTTGTTCTCCCAGAACACTTTGTCATGATTCTCTAATAGTGTTTATCTTGTGTGTGTGTGTGTGTGTGTGTGTGTGTGTGTGTGTGTGTGTGTGGTGTTCAGTCACTACAAAGTTAAACGTTTAGCACAGTACCTGGCACAAAGTATCTACCAAAGGCTGCTGTAGTCGTTATCACTTGTTCTCCCAGAACACTTTGTCATGATTCTCTAATAGTGTTTATCAAATCATGTAATAATTGTTTGCTTGTCAATCTCCTACCTAGATAAGCTCTGCTCAGCTCTGTGTCTCCAACAACCAGAAGGGGTCTGGCACCTAATATGTAATAAGCGCTTATGTTCTTAATTAATACCGATAATTCATGTTCTTCATGATAGTGTTTTAAAATGTTCTTAACTAAAGCTTTCAACTATGGCTTTTTCTTATCCACAACTCTGTGGATGAAACACAAATAGAATACAGCTCACTTGTACAGTTGTTCAGAAATCAGTGACAGCAGGCATTTCTGGAGGTAGAGGAGAAGGCGAAACTGACAAGAGGAAGGTACGAGAAAGTCAGTGTTGGGGGAAACTGGGACCCATGAATGTTGAGTCACTTAGGCAGGGCATGTAGTGGAGTTTGCACGGAAGAGTCAAACATTACAAACAGATGGGAACAACCATCCCAGAAAAGAACCTCAACAAACAGCATAGTTCACAACCTAAGAGTTACAGGTAAAAAGCAACCTGAGATGGTTTTCAGTGTTCAGAGAAACAAAGACAAGCAGGTTTGAAAAGCAACCAAACATAAATAATCAGTGAAATAATAATCTTAATGGATGAATTAAAAATAGTCTAGGCCCAAGTAAGGAAAGAATTGGGCTTCCCTGGTAGCTCAGCTGGTAAAGAATCCAACTGCAATGCAGGAGACCCCAGTTCAATTCCTAGGTCAGGAAGATCCCCTGGAGAAGGGTCAGGCTGCCCACTCCAGTATTCTTACACTTCCCTGGTGGCTCAGATGGTAAAGAATCCAGCTGCAATGCAGGAGACCTGGGTTCGATTCCTAGGGTGGGAAGATCCCCTGGAGGAGGGCATGGCAACCCACTCCAATATTCTTGCCTGGAGAATCCCATGGACAGAGGAGCCTGGTAGGCGACAGTCCATGGGGTCACAAAAAATCGGACATGACTGAGCAACTAAGCACAGCACAGTACAGGGAATGAAAGGGTGCATCGGAAGACAGACATGAGAAAGAAAATAATATACCTGGAATCTAAAATATTATATCTCAACTATAGCTAGAAGCCCTGGGATTAAAGATCATTAAGCAAGTTCAATACTTAAAAATGTAGCTGGATGCACATATACTAAAAATAAATTAAATGTGTAATAAATACTTCAGTCAGATTAACTGTTTTCTGTTGTTCAGTTGCTCAGTCGTATCTGACTCTTTGCGACCTCATGGACTGCTGCACACCAGGCTTCCCTGTCCTTCACTATCTCCCAGAGCTTGTTCAAACTCATGTCCATCGAGTCAGTGATGCCATCCAACCATCTCATCCTCTGTCATCCCCTTCTCTACCTGCCTTCAATCATCCCAGCATCATGGTCTTTTCTAATGAGTAGGCTCTTTGCATCTGGTGGCCAAAGTATTGAAGCTTCAGCTTCAGCATCAGTCCTTCCAATGAATATTCAGGATTGATTTCCTTTAAGATTGACTGCTTTTATCTCCTTGCAGTCCCAGAGACTCTCAAGGGTCTTCTCCAACACCAGAATTCAAAAACATCAATTCTTCAGTGCTCAATTGTTTTCTAATACCATGTAATACTATGTATTCACATACTATGTATGTGAATACATAGTATTCACATCTTAGAACTATACAAATTGATTCTTGTGACTAATATTTATGAAATAGTTGTTCATGTTTTGTCTAATATTAAAAATAGTGGGGACTTCCCTGGCAGTCCAGTGGTCAAGATTCCACACACACAATGCAGGGATCATAGGTCTGATCCATGGTTGGGGAACTAAGATCTCACATGTCACACAGCACAGACTAAAAATATTTAAAAATAACAAAATTTTTTTTTAAATGATGAACTTTCATAGTAGTAAATAATGTCTCCAGATTTTCTTCTGAAATTAGGGAGGATACATAGTTAAGACAGAAACTCCATTCAAAAATACTACACACAAAATGATACTTAGAAACAGTAGTTAGCCATACAAGTAATATATAACTTTGTAATTTATGGTTTAAATTGTGAATAAAACATGATTACATAAATCCAAACTTTCATGCTGGAGCAGTTTTCAAACCTACATATTAAAGGATTTTCACATATCTTCTTAGACATTGTGGTTGTTGTTCAGTTACTAAGTTGCGTCTGTCTCTTTGTGACTGCATGGACTGCAGCACACCAAGCTTCCCAGTCCTTCACTGTCTTCCAGAGTTTCTCAAACTCATGTCCATTGAGCCAGTGATGCCATCCAGCCATCTCATCCTCTGTCATCCCCTTCTCCTCCTGCCCTCAGTCCCTGCCAGCATCAGAGTCTTTTCCAGTGAGTCAGCTCTTCACATCAGGTGGCCAAAGTATTGGAGCTTCAGCTTCAGCATCAGTTCTCCCAAAGAATATTCAGAGTTGATTTCCTTTAGGATTGACTGGTTTGATCTCCTTGCTTCAGTCACCATCTGCAGTGATTTTTAGAGCCCAAGAAAATAAAATCTGTCACTGCTTCCACTTTTTCCCCTTTTATTTGCTATGAAGTGATGGGACATGTTGCCATCATCTTCGTTTTTTGAATGTTGAGTTTTAAGTCAGCCTTCTCATTCTCCTCTTTCATGTTCATCAAGAGGTTTCTTTAGTTCTTCTTTGCTTTCTGGCATTAGAGTTACATCATCTGCATATCTAATGTTATTGATGTTTCTCCCAATAATCTTTATTCCAGCTTGTGAGTCATCCACCCTGGCATATCACATGATGTACTCTGCGTATAAGTTAAATAGCAGGTGACGATATACAGCCTTGACGTACTCCTTTCCCAAATTTGAACCAGTCCATTGTTTCATGTTCACTTCTACTGTTACTACTTGACCTGCATACAGGTTTCTCAGGAGACAAGTAATGTGTATTTCCATATCTTTAAGAATTTTCCACAGTTTGTTGTGATCCATAAAGTCAAAGGCTTTAGTGTAGTTAATAAAGCAGATGTATTTTTGGAATTCCCTTGCTTTTTCTATGATTCAGTGGATGTTGGCAGTTTGATCTCTGGCTCCTCTGCTTTTTCTAATTCCAGTTTGTTTATCTGGAATTTCTCAGTTCAAGTACGTTGAAGCCTAGCTTGAAGGATTTTGAGCATTACCTTGCTAGCATGCAAAATGAGCACTATTGCATGGTAGTTTAAACATTATTTGGCATGCCCTTTCTTTGGGACTGGAATGAAAACTGACCTTTTCCAGTCCTGTGGCCACTGCTGAGTTTTCCAAATTTGCTGGCATATCGAATGCTGCACTTTAACAGCATCATCTTTTAGGACTTGTAATAGTTCAGCTGAATTCCATCATCTCCACTAACTTTGTTTTTAGTAATGCTTCCTAAGGCCCACTTGACTTCACACTTCAGGATGTATGGCCCTGGGTGAGTGATCACACCATGGTGGTTATCTGGGTCATGAAGATATTTTTTGAATAACTCTTCTGTGTATTCTTGCCACCTCTTTCTAATCTTTTCTGCTTCTGTTAGGTCCATACTGTTTCTGTCCTTTATTGTGCCCATCATTGCATGGTATGTTCCCTTTGTATCTCCAGTGTTCTTGAAGAGGCTGCTAGTCTTTCCCATCCTATTTTTTCCTCTGTGTTTCCTTGTACTGTTCACTAATGAAGGCTTTCCCATCTCCCCTTGCTCTTCTCTGGAGCTCTGCACTCAGTTGTATATACCTTGCCTTTTCTCCTTTGCCTTTTGCTTCTCTTCTTTTCTCAGCTATTTGTAAGGCCTTCTCAGACAATCATGTTGCCTTCTTGCATTTGTTTTTCTTTGGGGTGGTTTTGGTCACCACCTCCTATACAATGATATGAATCTCTGTCCATAGTTCTTCAGGCACTCTACCATATCTAATCCCTTGAATCTGTTCATCACCTCCACTATATAATCATAAAGGATTTGATTTAGGTCATACGTGAATTGCTTAGTGGTTTTCCCTACTTTCTTCAACTTAAGTCAGAATTTTGCAATAAAGAGCTAATAATCTGAGCCACATCAGCTCCCAGACTTGTTTTTGCTGACTGTATAGAGCTGCTCCATCTTCAGCTGCAAAGAATATAATCAATCTGATTTCAGTGTTGGCCTTCTGGTGATGTCCATGTGTAGAGTCCTTTGTTGAAAAAGTGTGTGACTTTTGTGACAAGTGTGTTCTCTTGACAAAACTCTGTTGCCCTGCGCCCTGCTTCATTTTGTTCTCTAAGCCCAAGCTTTCCTGTTTTTTGGAGGATCTCTTGACTTTCTACTTTGGCATTCCAGTCCACCATGATGAAAAGGCATCTTTTTTGGTTTTAATTCTAGAAGGTCTTGTAGGTCTTCACAGAAGCATTCAACTTCAGCTTCTTCAGTATTCGTGGTTGGGGCATAGATTTGGATTACTGTGCTGTTGAATGGTTTGCCCTGGAAATGAACCTAGTTAATTCTGTCCTTGTGATAGTAGTTAGAAATAGACACCTACGATTTCTTCACTGGTGAGCAGGAAGCAGGCAATTGGAGAGCAGTGATTTTGTCTTTCAGTCCGTGAGGTGGAGGTTTTTCAATTTTCCGGTTCCTGCCCAAGGCTGCACATCCCACCTGTGGGATGGTGGGGCCACTTGTAGAACTGAAACATGCTTCCGGCAGATCCAGGAGGATTGCACACTTCAGGAGCAGCTTGTCAGAGCACAGAATGAGCCAAAATGCCAGCATGGCCAAGACAGGGACAGAAAGATCCACCTCAAGGGTGAAAATGAGGACGGGGTGATTCTAGTCCTTTTCCCAGGGATATCAGAAACATAGGCGGTGCAGTTTGTAAAGAATCCATCTGCCAATGCAGGAGATGTAGGTCCAATCCCTGGGCCAGCAAGATCCCCTGGAGGAGGAAATGGCAACCCACTCCAGAATTCTTGCCTGGAGAATTCCATAGACAGAGGAGCCTGGTGGGCTACAGTATATGGAGTCATAAAAAGTCAGTCATGACTGAGCAACTCACACACACATATCAGAAACACCTTTCTTAGGAACATGAAGCTAAAACATAGGCATTTGATATCATCTAAGTGAAGAGGAGCTAAAAAGCCTCTTGATGAAAGTGAAAGAGGAGAGTGAAAAAGTTGGCTTAAAGCTCAACATTCAGAAAACTAAGATCATGGCATCTGGTCCCATCACTTCATGGGAAATAGATGGGGAAACAGTGGAAACAGTGTCAGACTTTATTTTGTTGGGCTCTAAAATCACTGCAGATAGTGACTGCAGCCATGAAATTAAAAGACACTTACTCCTTGGAAGGAAAGTTATGACCAACCTAGACAGCATATTCAAAAGCAGAGACATTACTTTGC
>SJYT01073968.1:132935-156439 GCA_006410635.1 Cephalophus harveyi | reverse complement strand
TTGGGGGCAGGAAGAGAAGGGGACGACAGAGGATGAGATGGCTGGATGGCATCGCCGACTCGATGGACGTGAGTCTGAGTGAACTCCGGGAGATGGTGATGAACAGGGAGGCCTGGCGTGCTGCGATTCATGGGGTCGCAAAGAGTCAGACACGACTGAGCGACTGAACTGAACTGAACAAGAGTCCGGAAGGAACCACTGGGAAAGGCTCTCTAAGACCTAATAGGGTGAAATAGTAACAGTAACTCCTTGCATCTAGGTATAGGGTGATGACAGTTAGGATTTCACTTTACCTTCTTGTCTTCCCTGGGGTCGGTGGGGCTTGTTAGTCATCATCATTTACAGGGAAAGAAGCTGAGAAATCTCAGGTTAAGAGACTTGCCTTAAGCTGCCACATGGATGGCTCTAACAGCTTCTTTTCATTTCACCATTAATGCCATTGTTTTGAAGCAGCCTTTACCCTTAGGGAGGACTGGAAGCTGAGCAGAAAGCTCACCTTTGTAAGAGAGTCCTCAGCTAGAATTAACACATGCACACACTGCTGTATTGCACTACTATGTTAAAAATAACCAACAAGGACATACTGTACAGCACAGGGAACACCACTCAATATTCTGTAATAAGCCAAACGAGGAAGAATTTGAGAAAGAGATAGGTGTGTATGTGTAGCTTAATCACTTTGATGTGCACCTGAAACGAACATGACATTGTTAATCAACTATTGTTGTTCAGTCCCTGAGTCTTGTCTGACTCTTTGTGATCCCAGAGACTGCAGCATGCCAGCCTTCCCAGGCCTCCACTATCTCCCAGAGTTTGCCCAAGTTCATGTCCATTAAGTCAATGATGCTATCTAACCATCCCATCCTCTGCCACCCTCTTCTCTATTTGCTTGTTTTTCCTAACATTCCAGCATGCTGCTGCTGCTAAGTCGCTTCAGTCGTGTCCGACTCTGTGCGACCCCATAGACGGCAGCCCACTGGGCTCCCCCATCCCTGGGATTCTCCAGGCAAGAATACTGGAGTGGGGTGCCATTTCCTTCTGCAATGCATGAAAGTGAAAAGTGAAAGTGAAGTCACTCAGTCATGTCCATGAGTTGGAGTAATCAACTATACTCCAATATAGGTTGGTGATAGCTTTTCTTCCAAAGAGCAAGTGTCTTTTAATTTCATGGGTGCAGTCATCATCTGCACTGATTTTGGAGCCCAAAAATAAAGTCTGTCATTGTTTCCATTGTTTCCCCATCTATTAGCCATGAAGTGATGGGACCAGATGCCATGATCTTTGTTTTCTGAATGTTGGATTTTAAGCAAACTTTTTCACTCTCCTCTTTCACACTCATCAAGAGGCTCTTTAGTTCCTCTTCACTTTCTGCCTTAAGGGTGGTGTCATCTGCATATCTGAGGTTATTGATATTTCTCCCAGCAATCTTGATTCCAACTTGTGCTTCATCCAGTCTGGTATTTCTCATGATGTACTCTGCATATAAGTTAAATAAGCAGGGTGACAATATACAGTCTTGACGTACTCCTTTCCCGATTTGGAACCAGTCTGTTGTTCCATGTCCAGTTCTAACTGTTGCTTCTGGACCTGCATACAGATTTCTCAGGATGCAGGTCAGGTGTCCTCGTATTCCCATCTCTTTCAGAATTTTCCACAGTTTATTGTGATCCACACAGTCAAAGACTTTGACATACAGCCCCTTAAATTATTTATAAAGAACTTTCTGCTCTGGCCCCAGTGTATCTATCTAGTCTCATCCTCCATTGCTTTCCTTTATTCACTATATTCCCATCCCACCATGTCATTATGCTCCTCCATCCCTCTATGCTTGCTCATCCTCTGAACCATGGTCATATGGCTCCTGCTACTATAAACATCTGCCCTTCCCTTACCATTTATACTAGCCAACTCCTGTTCACACTTCAAATCCCTTAGCTGTCATTTTCTCCCCAAAACCTTATTTGCTATAACATTCCTGCATTCTCCACATTACTGTAAAAAAATACTCAGAGGGCAGGATACAGGTCTGACTGACTTGCCATTGAATCCTTAGTGTCATCCAGTGCCCATGAAATAAATACTTTTTCACATTGTTTCTAAACTTTTATTGGAATATAAAATAGTTGCAAAATCATGTCCACATCATAAGTTAAAAGCTCAATAAATTACCATAACTCAAATGCAGCACATTACCCAGATTAACAAATAGAACATGATCCAGTGAAGCCCTCCATTGTGCCTCTACTTGTCAATACATCCCAGTGGGTAATCATAATCCTGATTTATCACAGCATAGATTAGTTTTGTAGCTGCTTTTACTTTACATAAATCATACAGTACATTTGCTTTTGGGTTTAATTCTTTTGTTCAGCATTATGTTAGGTAGAATCATCCATATTGTTGCATGTGGTTGTAGATCATTCTCATCCCAGTAGGGCCTGCATCCAATAAATATTTGTAAATGAAGATAATGCACAAAACAATGATCGCTAAGATCCGGAAGAGGAAGTAAATCTCCACATGTCATGGAATGAAAGAAGTGGAACAACTTTAGTCTTCAAACTGGGTCTCCAAAGGTTACAGGCAATATAGCATATGGCCCGATGATAGGTGTCCCAGCACTCCCCCATGTCATAATAGCAAATGGAAACAGCAGCAGCAATAGGATCAATCCTTCCTTTTTTCTGCTGTTTTACTTTTAAGGTGTGTCACCTCATAATCAGAATCACAGAGCCGGGTGCAAAGGGCATCATTTGGATTATAGGATGGTGCGTAGAACACAACCTTCCTGGAGGTTACAAGTAAGCAATACAGACGTCAAATACGGAGTGACTTCCTGCTTTTCAGGTTTTACAGTATCATTTTTCATAGGCCAAGCGGTCTGTGAATCCCATCTGTCAGGAATGGGGGATGTACAAAGCAAGTAAAGGAAACAGCAAATTGGAAAGTGGTGGAAGAAAGCACAATACTGGGAGAGAGGGAGGGTGTGAAAAAGGCCTGGGGTGGGGGGCAGCCCAGAAGGACTGCCTAGCTCTCAACTTCACGTGAGAATCCCCTGGAGAAAACAATGATGGCTGGGCTCCATCCCAAGCCAGCTATTCCAAATCACTAGGGGTGTGGCTCTGGCAACAATATTTTTTCAAGGTTTTCCAGGTGGTTCTTCCAGGCAACTGGTTTGAGAACCACCGTTTTCACACAGGGACCAGAGACAATAAACAGACACACCTGAAGTTGTTCTCAAACTTTATTAGGAGGTAAGCCACCTGGAGAGCTTGGTGAAGTTGTGGGTTTTCTCAATCCCACCCCGCACCTCCCCCAGAAGATCAGCTTCAGTTGGTTTGGATGAATCTACGTTTATAACAAGCTCCCAGAGATCCCGAGATACCCTGGGGAAGAGATGGTGGCCGAGGAGCAGAAGAGAGGTGGAAGTCTAATCCTGAAGATGACCCTTCCTAACCTTGGTCCCAGAGTGAGCTCAGTCAAACTCAGTCCCGAAAAAGGTAACAATTTTTTTTTTTTTTCCTTTAAAATGAAATGTGGTATAGGATAGCAGAACATATGACTACTTTTTAAAATTTTGTTTGCCCTGAAATTTAAATCTTTCTAAAACTACTTGAATATTACTGCATGGCCACCAGGTAACCTCTTCAACTTACTTTACACAGAAACAAACCTACCATGATGGTCTGGAAATGACACAGTATTTGAAAATGTATGATTTTCTAAACTGGAGAGCTCTATCACACTGAGCGTGCTTTGATAAGATGATTATCTGATAATTAATAAGTATCCTTGAAAATTAACACCAGACAGCTTTTAAGACAGCCAGTATCTATACATACGAAGTATTTATCTGAATGACCTCTGAGATTTCTTTCATTATAAGAGAGGAAGAATTCAAGTCAAGAATATCCACTTTTATCCCCCTTAACACCTTCTAAATCATCATCGGTTATTTTGTCATCCGCTTCAACATTCAAGCAGATTTCGGTGTAACAAAATGCCATAGAAAGCAATTGTTGCATGAGATATTATTCAGAAAAATGTAAATGAAGGGTTCTTTGCTGAGCATGCTCAGAAAGTCCCAGCCATTTAATCAGGGCCGGATGATGAATCAGATTGCCCACAACTGTGTGACCTTCCACAAATAGCTCGGCCTTCCTGGACCATAGCTTCCTTGCTTATAAAATGAGCCTCTAATAATAGCTCCATTTGCTGAGCTCCTGTATGTTAGGATTTTCATGTGTACTTTTATACAAAGCTCTATGAGATATCATTCCCTTGTACGATAAGGAAAATTGAAAATCCAAGAGGTTAGGTAATTAACCCAAGGTTAAGCTCCCAAATAGCAGAACATAAAGCCAGTTTTACCCTCATTGAGTGTCTGGAGTCGAGGGCCCACGCCTTGCTCACTCATCACTGTGTCCCTTGGTTTTAGCACAGTGCCGGGCGCATGACAGAAGTTCAGTAGACATCTCTTAAGTCGCTGAATTAATGTGGCTCTTTTAAAAAGTCCCCCTAATTATTGTATGATATATGCATCAAAAAGTGGGTGCTGGGATTAACATCCTAAAATAAATTGTATGGCCCCAGATAAGAAACGTTTGAAAAGCTCAGAATTTTGTCTCCAGGGAGTGGAGAGGACGGGCCCACAGGGTTGTTGGGTGGCAGTTTGCCATGGTAACCAGATAACAGGATAGGGCAAGTGCCCTGGTGTACTCCTCACCTTCTTAGTTTGGAGATTTTTAAAACCAGTTGGCTAATCTCAGTTTTCTCATTTGTGTGAGCCAATGTGAATCTAGTGATCCCTGTGTTTCATTCAAATGCAAACTTCCAGCATACACACTTTTTTAAATAAAAGGTCAGTTGCTGCCGCTGCTGCTAAGTCGCTTCAGTCGTGTCTGACTCTGTGCGACCCCATAGACGGCAGCCCACCAGGCTCCCCCGTCCCTGGGATTCTGCAAGCAAGAACACTGGAGTGGGGTGCCACTGCCTCCTCCAAAAAGGCAGTATACCAACACGTGTACACCTGTGGCGGATTCATGTGGATGTATGGCAAAACCAATACAATATTGTAAAGTAATTAACCGCCAATTAAAATAAATTTATATTAAAAAAAAATAAATGTCACCCAACATTCACTCGTCTAGGGGAAAATCCAACTCTAATTTGCAAAGGGCTATCTCTAAATAGGGTCACTCAGATCTTTTGTAGATTGTGTTTATCCAAGGATCTACAGTCCTTCTTCACTCAATTTTGTTGCTGTTCCGTTGATGAGTCATGTAGGTAGCCTCTTTTTCAGATGACAAGGAGGGACAAATCCAATGTTATATGCAAAGTGAGCAAAAGTACTTCAATTTCACTCAGTGGTCGTTGAGTTTTCTCTTACCAAGATTAGCCTACAAAGCATTAAAAAAAAAAAAAAAAAACTATAGAAAATTCTATGCAAATATAAGTGTTGTTAGACAGCATGTTCAGGACATGGTAAGGGCCAGTGAGTCAAACGTTATTCTAGCTTTAGAACCTGACCCTTAACAATTACGGTTATAGGATGGCTGCATGATAACTCTTAGCCCAGTCAGAGAAATGGAAATGAGAATCTGGAGATGCATCCAGACTACCCAGGAGAGGGAATAGTAACTCTAGCTTAGGTCAGAGGTAACTCCTTTGCAGTCTGACTTCATGAGGTACCAATTACTATGTCTCTGTCATCCGTGCTGAGAGCCTGTTCTTTTTCATTCAATTTCTCTTATCCATTTAATCTGCATTGTATGTTTACTGTGTGTATGAGGTGGTGAAGGTCAAAGAAGCAGTTGAAAAAAGGTCTTAACTTTTGGGGGAGGGAGACACACAAACCAAAACTCAAGTGCCACCAATGACTACTCGTACTAAAAACTCAGACTTTTGACACAAACAGACCTGAGTTTTAATCCCAGGTTGACTGACCAGCTGCATAAACCCAAATAGGTTATTTCACCTTTCCGGGTTTAGCTTCCTCATCTGCAGTCAACCAGTGAATAATGATGATGATAATGATATTTATTTCATAAACCTATAATTACTTAAGTAACATGCATATAAAAGGTCATGGACTCAATTATATATCTGCCTCCAAAAATAAGAGCTGTTCAGGGTCTGCAGAGATGAGAGAGTCATTAATTTTAACCAGGGTCATGGTATAGGTTTCCTAGATGCTTCACAGACTCACTGCCTTTGATCCCAAAGAAGAGTCCTTTCTTCTTGAAACTCACTTGGTTTTGCTGGTCATATAGCCTCTGATCCAGGGTTTATCTCAAGATCTGTTACAAAGGCCTCTGATTATTTGCTGACTCCTTTTCCTTTCTCTCCCCCGAGGTTTAGTCCTTGAGTCCTGCATCTTCCATTTGACCAGATTCCCTCTTAGGGATCAACTGCTACATCTGTGCTTCTGACACCTTCATCCCCACCTTCAGAGCTGAGTGGACCTCCAAACTGGAAGGGCAGAGCACACACCAAAAAAAGCCAGACAGGGCAGGGCTACAACATTCGCCAGAGAACACAGAGCTGAAGACCAGAGGGCAACCTCTGAGCTCATTGCAAACACAAGCCCTCTTTGCAAAGGTCCACCTCTCCTGTCAACTTCTCTGGGTTGGGGGAAACACTGCCATGCAAACTTCCTAAAGTACTGCACTAATTAGTTTTCCTTCCTTCTTCAAGGTCTCCCTATGACCTTGCACTTCAAACATAAGCTTCTTGGCAAGGACCCCTTCTCTGCACTCCTCAGTACACTGACCACCTCTCCCCAACGCTACTCTCATCAGGCCATCTCTTTGCTGACAAATTTGGTAGCCTGTTTATTTCAAAGTAATCATAGATGCAAAAGAACCTAGTGTTTTACCACACACCTAGGCTGTTCACTAACAACTCATATTTTTAGAGAGATGAGGAACAGTTTTGTGGGTTGGTTGATCACGCACACGCATGTGGGTATGGTTTTGCCATTTCCATGTGGTGACTCCACACGCTTGATGTTCCCTTTCCAAGGATACCCCTAGAGATGGAGCTCTCTCTGCTATCCCCTTTACAAGGAAGACTTCTGACTTGCCTGTGCATACAACCCTAAATTTCTGGACACAGGCTAGAACGGTCAGAGCCAGAGGGGAAGACAACTATAGCTCTATTGCAGGTCCAGATGCAAGATATTTATAGTGTTATATACTACCTTAATGGAAACTTGTAAAAAGAACAAGCAATGTTCTAAACAGACACTTGCTTTTTTTCTTTAGAACAGAGAGTATGTTTTTTATTGCTCAGTTAAATCTGAACCTCTCGGTTGGAAAGACAATGAGATTTATGCTTCCCTAAGAGTTAAAGCTTCTCAAACTGCACATCTGAAGACTCAGCTGACATTCATAGAGAGGGAGAACTCAAGCTCTCACTCCTTCAACAAATATTTCTTGAGATCATGTTATGATCACAGCCCTGTGCTAGATACTTTATGGGGCAAAAAAACCCTCAAGAGACCTCTCATCTATTAAAGTACACTAGATAACTATGCAAATAATGCAAAGATTCACATTCTGGTAAGACACAAAGAGAAAAATATATGTGTTATAAATGATTGAGGAAATCAGGAGATTGAATGTGTTTGGAGAGATCCCAGTATATTTACAACTATCCTGTTATTTGAACTGGAACAGTAGGTAAAAATTTTGACAGGTAGAGGTGAGGAGGGAATTTTATAGGTTGAATGATATGAGCAGAGTATGGCATGAGGTTCTGCAAAAGACAGTGAACAGCCTAGTTTGACTAAACATACAATAGGTTTGCAGAAGTAAAATATGACAGGGTCGGAGAGGGAGGCAAAGGTCTAGATATGAATGGCCTTAATTTTCAAGCTAAGGCATTTGTTTTTAGTTTAAAAGTAAGTTCGAATCCACTGAAGGATTTTTGATCAACCAAGATCTACACTGTACTTTATGTGGTTAAATTCCCAGATGATCTTAAAGGCTTTGCCCATGAGTCAGTCAAGGTCCTCCTTATTTTTTTCTTGTTGGAGTTATTGGCATAGTAACCAGTCTTCCATCGAAAACTAATTACGTGAGGGTATTCATGAGTATGTTGTTATTGTGTGATCTGTATTGTCTGACCTACTAAATTCTGTTCTGATTATGTCATTACCTAATTTTCTCTCCTACAGTATGACAATATAATATTACAATATAATATTTTAGATGGCAGAGGCCGTATCTCACTGGTCTCTGTATCCCCACTGATTAGCATAATGTTGACCTGTGGTAGATTTGTCAAGACCTTGTATTGTAGTCTTGGAGTAAATGAATGAGAACGTGCAGGCAGAAATGTCACTTGGAGGATTACTGGTGTGAACCAAGTGACAACGAGGCTAGAACTGAGGTTGGAGTATTGGAAAGGAACATGAGAGATGCAACAAAAATAGGTTAAGCCCTATAACATTTTCCAAAACTATAATGGAAAAGTACAATCTTGGTCCTCTTTTGTGAGTTATAGACTGCCTTAGTAATGAATGATTTAGGCTTACTGGTCTACGTATTTAACAAACCATGGATCTGGATAGTTGTCACAGAAAATACAGGAAATATGTCTTGTTCTCCTGCCTTGGATGTGGATATGTTGGTGCACACTGCAACACACCAGCAAATGTACATACACACACATGCACACACCCATCCTTGATTTCTGGATTTTACTACCAATTAAGAAATGAAACACAAGACTAACTGTGACCAAAGAAGCAATGAGACCCAAAAGAAGCAAATATATAACAGATGTTTCAAAACATGTAAGTCCTTAAGAAATAGTAATAATTAACAAAGCATCTTACCAACAGATATGACATAGCCATTGAGCTAAATTTTTTGTGCCAGAAAAGAAAACAAAAGATTAAGTTAACATTGATAGCCAAACAAAGAAACAAAAAATGTGGTTAAAATGGCTAAAATTTGAAACCCTGGAAAGCTAGCAAGGATGTGGAGCAAAAGGAACTCTCATTCATTGCTGGTGGGAATGCAAAATGGCACACCAACTTTGGAAGATAGCCTGAGAATTTCTTACCAAACTAAACACACTCTTACCATATCACCCAGCAATTAGATACTCAGGTGAGTCAAAATTTACATGTCCACAAAAGTCTGTACATAAATGTTTATAGCACTTTTATTCATAAGTGCCAAACTCAAAAGCAACCAAGATATCCTGCAATACGTAAGTAGATAAGCAAGCTGTAGTATATCCATATTATAGAACATTGTTGTTGTTTAGTTCCAAAGATACGTTCAACTCTTTGTGACCCCCATGGACTGCAGCCCACCAGGCTCCTCTGTCCATGGGATTTCCCAGGCAAGATTACTGGGGTGGGCTGCCATTTCTTCCTCCAGGGTGTCTTCCCATCCCAGAGATCCAGCCCGTCTCCTGAACTGGCAGGTATATTCTGTGCCACTCACTGGGCTACCGGGGAAGTCTAGAAGGAGCTCTGCTTTTGTTCAGTCACTCAGTTGTGTCTGACTCTTAGTGACCCCATGGGCTGCAGCCTGCCAGGCTGCCCTGACCTTCACATCTCCTGGAATTTGCTCAAACTCATGTCCATCACATCAGTGATGCCATCCAACCATCTCGTTCTCTGTCGTCCCCTCCTCCTCCTGCCTTCAATCTTTCCCAGCATCAGGGTCTTTTCCAATGAGTCAGGTCTTCACATCAGGTAGCCAGAGTATTGGAGCTTCAGCTTCAGCATCAGTCCTTCCAGTGAATATTCAGCACTGATTTCCTTCAGGATTGCCTGGTTTGATCTCCTTGTAGTCCAAGGGGTTCTCAAGAGTCTTCTCCAACGCCACAGTTCAAAAGCATCAATTCTTCGGCGCTCAGCTTTCTTTATAGTCCATTTCTCACATCCACACATGACTACTGGAAAAACCATAGTTTTGACTAGACAGACCTTTGTTGGCAAAGTAATGTCTCTGCTTTTTAATGTGCTGTCTAGGTTGGTCATAGCTTTTCTTCCAAGGAGCAAATATTTTTTTAATTTCATGGCTGCAGTCACCACTTGCAATGATTTTAGAGCCCCCCAAAATAAAGTCTGTCATTGTTTCCACTGTTCCCCCATCTATTTGCCATGAAGTGATGGGACCAGATGCCACCATCTTCATTTTTTGAATGCTGAATTTTAAGCCAGCTTTTTCACTCTCCTCTTTCATCTTCATCAAGAAGCTCTTTAGTTCCTCTTCACTTTCTGCCATAAGGGTGGTGTCATCTGCGTATCTGAGGTTATTGATGTTTCTGTTGACAATCTTGATTCCAGCTTCTGCTTCAACCAGCCTGGCATTTTGCATGTTGTACTCTGCATAGAAGTTAAATAATCAGGGTGACCATATACAGCTTTGATGTATTCCTTTCCCAGTTTTGAACCAGTAATACATTGTTCCATGTCCAGTACTAACTATTGCTTCTTGACCTTCATAGAAGTTTCTTTGGAGGCAGCTAAGGTGGTCTGAATGGAGATTTATTCATCAATAAAAAAATTAGCTATCAAGCCACAAAAATATAGGGAAGAAACTTAAATGTATATTTACTAAGTAAAAAGAAGCTAGTCTGAAAAGGCTGTATATTCCAACTATATGGCATTCTGAAAAGGTGAACTATAGAGATAGTAAAAAGCCTGGAGTTACCAGTAGGAAGGAGAAGGAAGAAAGAAGTGAAGGATAAATAGGTGGAACACAGAAGATTCCTCTATGATACTATATTGGTGGATACATATCATTATATATTTATCAAAGCATATACGATGCATAATATGAAGAGTGAGCCCTAAAGTAAGCTATGGACTTAATAATAAAATACCACTGCCTGTTCATCAGTCTTATCAAATGTGATTTCTCAGGTGGCTGCACAGTAAGGAATCCACCTGAGAGTGCAGAAGATGCAGGAGATGCAGCTCAGTCCCTGGGTTGGGAAGATCCCCTGGAGGAGGGCATGAGACCCACTCCAGTATTCTCGCCTAGAGAATCCCATGAACAGAGGAGCCTGGTGGGCTACAGTCCATGGGGTTGAGAAGAGTTGGGCACAGCTTAACAACTGGGTATCCATGCGTGCAGTCATCATATGTACCATATTAATGCAGATACTAACACCAGAGAATCAGTGCCTGAGAGTGGGAGGGGATAGATAATAAAACATAAACCACTGTTGATTATTTAAACCAGAGGGAATTTAATAACAAGGACTAGTTACATAGGTGAGGTGGAAGATGAGAATCAGAGAGGGTGCAGACAGTGAGGGCAACTTGATTTGCAGCAGCAGGAAACAACATCTACCCTTAAGCTGAAAAGACAAAGGGAGAGAGCCCTTATGAGAGCCAGGGGCTGGGGCAGAGAGGAAGCTGGAACCACTATGGCCCATAGGAGCTGGGGACACCGACTGCTGCTGCTGCTGCTAAGTCGCTTCAGTCGTGTCCGACTCTCTGCGACCCCATAGATGGCAGCCCACCGGGCTCCCCCATCCCTGGGATTCTCCAGGCAAGAACACTGGAGTGGGTTGCCATTTCCTTCTCCAATGCATGAAAGCGAAAAGTGAAAGTGAAGTCGCTCAGTCCTGTCCGACTCCCAGCGACCCCATGGACTGCAGCCTACCAGGCTCCTCCATCCATGGGATTTTTCAGGCAACAGTACTGGGGTGGGATGCCATTGCCTTCCCCATGGGGACACCGAGAAGGTTGCTAACACCAAAAAAAAAAAAAAATGACACTGAAGTAGGAAAAGAGGAAAGAAGACCCATGCATTTCCCTTCCATCTACCCTGGTCTTGTGGGTACCATTTATTAGCTAACCCTGACTACTGTAGGAAGCAGGCAATGGGACCACAGGGATCAGAGCAAGAGAAGGGAAAAAAGATGGGGGCAGTCTGGCCCAAGATCAGCATAGCATCAGAAAATAATAATAGTAATAATAATAGAACAAGTATCCTAGTGAAGTGAATTCATCTGGTTTTTAAAATGCTTTAACTATAGAAGTACATTAGGGGAAAGAAAAAAAAAGATGTATAGTAGATATTACAACCAAAATTCAGAAAGTAGCATTGGTATTTACCAGAAATATCATTTCTGCCCAGTTTCCATGCCTCTTCTTGTATTTTCTGCTCCCCACCAATTTCCAGCACTGAGATTACATAACACCTGAGCCCATCTGGTTCTCTCTTCTGGGAATTGTCAACCAAAGACACTAGCTGAAGACATTACATCCATAGTGACAAGAAGAGGGGAAAAGAGGAAAAATCTAACTTCCGAGTTCGCAGTGAAAAGACGTGAGACCACTCCTTTATTCATGCTGGCTTGAGTGAGCTTGCTTTTGCTAACAGAATCCCTAAGATAGTCAGCTATAAAAAGTCATAATTCAAGATTTCAGACTGAAACTTTCTGCCATAATTCCTGTGATAACATGTATGAGATACATGAATGGGACATTTTATCATCATTAAGTATTCATTGTGTGTGTGTTCATTCACTTGTTCATATTACTGATTAGGCCCAAAGAACTCTGCAGAGGACCCATGGTATGATACATATCTGTACCACATTTAGAAGAGTGGAGTAATCAAAACAATGAGCTCAGAAGAATACAATGAGGTAAAAAGTTAAGGTTACCAGCTGTCACACAACCAAAGGAAAACATTTTCTATGCCAGTTATTAAGAGAAAACACAGGTGCAAGGAAGATGTCCAGGCTGTAGGCAGAAACACAGAAGATATTCAAAGGCAATTATAAAAAACCTACTGAAAGCCCTACATCAGGATACGCCAGAGATAGAAAGGGTTATTGATTTATCATAAATTCTTTCAAGAGCAACTTTTTAATACTCCACACTTTTCTATTCTGCTTCCTTTGAAATAGCTTTCCCCTTCATCTACAAAGAAATTCTGGAGTTGAGGAGAAATAACTGAGCCCTCAGCATGCATTACATGGTGTCAGGGGGAAACTGTAGAGAAATACATGTCTGCATGTGTATAAAGCAGTGAGGGCTCTGGAAGGCATATTGACTAAATTCCTGAAAGCGTTTTCATTTGATTCTATTTGGAAATATAATATGGGCCAACTTATTTGCACGCTTTTATTATTCTCCATAACTATAAAGCTATAAGAAAGCCTATATTTTATAAAGATTCAATCAAAAGGAAATTATCATTGGAAAGAGAAACTTGGCATGATGATGTGATGAAAGTTCAGATTGTTCTTGCTGCAAATGGTCTACTGTATATATTGCAGCAAGATATGCTGTATCTTGCTTCAGAAAGACCCACTTTGAAAATATCAATCATCCCAATTCTATTCTTCACTAGGTCTGAGAGGAGCCTGGGTCAGAAGCAAAGGCTACGCGTACCTTCCGGTTCTAGGCTAATGAATTGTTGTTTTCCTGGATATAGGCTAATGAATTGTTGTTTAGTTGCCAAGTTATGTCTGACTCTCTGAGATCCCATGGAGTGTAGCCCCCGAGGCTCCTCTTTCCATGGGATTTTCCAGGCAAGGATACAGGAGTGGAGTTGCTGTTTTCTTCTCCAGGAGATCTTCTTGACCCAGGAATTGAACCTGAGTCTCCTGCGTTGGCAGGTGGATTCTTTATCACTGAGCCACCAGGGAAGCCCAGGCTAATGGATAGTGACTGTTAAATCAGGAAATTCTACAGAATCATAAGAAATATCAGCTCCTACAAAAATTGAAGACTACAAGACAAACAACAGCCTCCCCCTCTTATATGGATGTTTTGAAGTAATTTAGCCCCTCCAGAGTGCTGTTTATAGACTGCAAAGGCTTACACTTAGGTTGAAGGACCTGGAGGTGATCTGGTTGCTTGTTTTTAATTTTCTGGACATGGGGCATGTGGGATGTTAGTTCCCAGACCAGGAATCGAAGCCATACCACATGGAAGATGGTCTTAACCATTGGACCACCAGGGAAGTCCCTGGGTTCTGATATTATAGATGTGGGAATACAGTTCTGAAGACTTTTGAAATGAAAAAGTGTTTTAGTGTCAAACTGAACATTATATATCCCACAGCTGAACTTCTTCGAATGTGCACAAGTGTGTTTTCTTCCAAAAAAAGGAATGCTCTTTATATGCAGTGAAAATTAGCCAGAGACCCTCTGCTGCTGCTGCTGCTGAGTCACTTCAGTCGTGTCCGACTCTGTGCGACCCCACAGATGGCAGCCCACTGGGCTCTGCCATCCCTGGGATTCTCCAGGCAAGAACACTGGAGTGGGTTGCCATTTCCTTCTCCAATGCATGAAAGTGAAAAGTGAAAGTGAAGTCGCTCAAGCGTGTCTGACTCAGTGACCCCATGGACTGCAGCCTACCAGGCTCCTCCATCCATGGGATTTTCCAGGCAAGAGTACTGGAGTGGGGTACCATTGCCTTCTCCGAGAGACCCTCTACCTCTTGTCAAATTAAAGGTCTGTTTGGAATGAGCATCAATTTAATAGCTAAGAGTCTCTTTATATCCCCCTGTTACACAGAAATTCCTAAAAGAAAACTTGTAAAAAGTACTATTCTTTTAAGAAATGTTTCACTTTAATTACTCAGATAGTACATATAACTTTTTGTTGTTGTTGTCAGAAAAAAACCACCACCCAAATAGAGTTGTTCTTTCTAGAAGATCTTCATATAGAAGTTTTGGAATTAAAGCTTCCTTCTTACACTATCTGGATTGCAGTTTTACATGAAGCTATTTTTAGTAGAGTATAGTATTCTATAGTCTGTCAGGTATTTAAATCATCTTTCAACAGATGTCTTTTTAAAATTCATAATTTTGCATACATTGTCTCATATGATTTTCACCAAAAAAACCCTTTGAAGTAAGATACTGTTTTAATCTTTATAAGTACAGATTATCCAAGTGAAATTTCACAAAACTAAAGTAACAGACCAAGAGACGCTCAGAAATACTGACCCATGTCTGAATCACTTAGTGAGGGAGGGACATGAAAAATTCAGATTCCTAGGTAATTCCCCCAACACTTCTGAATTAGAATCTTTGGGAGCACAGCCCAGGAAGCACTATGATAATCTGATCATATCTGACTCTTTTCTGAGTCCTAAGACTCTGCAAAAGATGTTCAGGGACTTCTCTAAGAGTGAAAAGAAAGCTTGATGAGTATCGCCACTCAGCATGAAATCTTGAACATACTAGGTTTCTATTTACAATTTCATTTTAAGGAAAAGTAGGGTGGGTGTTTCACTGTTTAATAATTTTTAAAAAGCACTTGCATTTTTCAGATGAAGAACCCAGTCCCATAAAGGCCAAAGGTCAAACAGCTCATGAGGACAAATCCAGGTTCTAATGCCTTGATTCTTATTCCAGGGCTTTTTTCCATTACACCACAGTGAATCTTCCTGCTAAGGAAATGTGCTCTGGTCAGAGCCTCTGGTGTTGCAGAAGATTTACAGATACCAGATGTATGTACATAAATACAAGATCGGCACTTCAGTAGAGCTTTTGCAAACCAGACTATTAATGGTTTTCCCATGAACCACTTGGTTAATCAGACAGCCTGCAGGAACTTGAAAGCAGGTAGAGAGTAGAGTGGGACTTGATCATCTGGATCCCTGATCCCTACCTATCCATCCATAGATGCTGCTATTCCAGAAGGAGCTTAGCCTCTTGCTGTATCTTTCTACTTTTCCTACTTCTTATGCAGTTTGGGGACTTTAAAGACCAGAGTGATGAGGACAGACTTACCTTAAAAAATTATAGAAGTATAGTTGATTTACAATATCATGTTATTTTCGGGTGTACAGCAGAGTAGTTCAATTACACATACACACACAGACACACACACACACACACACACATATATATATATGATTATAAGATATTAAGAAGAGGTGGCAAGAATACATAGAAGAATTATACAAAAAAACAACAACAACAACAACAAATAACCATGATGGCGTGATCACTCTCTAGAGCCAGACATCTTGGAATGTGAAGTCAACTGGGCCTTAGGAAGCATTGAACAAAGCTAGTGGAAGTGATAGAATTCCAGCTGAGCTATTTCAAATCCTAAAAGATGATGCTGTGAAAGTGCTTCACTCAATATGTCAGCAAATTTGGAAAACTCAGCAGGACTGGAAAAGGTCAGTTTTCATGCCAATCCCAAAGAAGGGAAATGTCAAAGAATGTTCAAACTACCATACATTGCACGTATTTCACATGCTATCTAAGTAATGTTCAAAATTGTTCAAGGTAGGCTTCAACAGTATGTGAACCAAGAACTTCCTGAGGTACAAGCTGGATTAGAAAAGTCAGAGGAACCAGAGGTCAAAATTGTCAACATCTACTGGATCATAGAAAAATCTAGAGAATTCCAGAAAAGCATATACTTCTGCTTCATTGACTATGCTAAAGCCTTTGACTGTTTATACCACAACAAACTGTGGAAAATTCTTCAAGAGATGGGAATACCAGACCACCTTACCTACCTCCTGCCAAACCTGTATACAGGTCAATGGACTGGTTCAAGTTGGGAAAGGAGTATATCTTGTCACCCTGCTTATTTAACTTATATGCAGGGTACATCATCCAAAATGCCAGGATAGATGAAGCACAAGCTGGAATCAAGGTTGTGGGGAGATATATCAATAACCTCAGATATCTGATAGAAAGTGAAGAAGAACTAAAGAACGTGTTGATGAAAGTGAAAGAAGAGAGTGAAGAAGCTGGCTTAAAACTCAACATTCAGAAAATGAAGATTATGGCATCTGGTCTTATCATTCCATGGCAAATAGATGGGGAAACAATGGAAAGTGTGACAGACTATTTTCTTGGGCTCCAAAATTACTGCAGACAGTGACTACAGCCATGAAATTTAAAGATGACCGTTCCTTGAAAGAAAAGCAATGGCAAACCTCAACAGCATATTAAAAAGCAGAGATATTGCTGACAAAGTTCCATATAGTCAAAGCTATGGTTTTTTCCAGTAGTCATGTACAGATGTGAGAGCTGGACAATAAAAAAACTGAGAGCTGAAGAACTGATGCCTTCGAAATGTGGTGTTGGAGAAGACTCTAGAGAGTCCCTTGGACTGCAAGGAGATCAAACCAGTCAATCCCAAAGGAAATCAATCCTGAATGTTCAGTAGAAGGACTGATGTTGAAGCTGAAACTCCAATACTGTGGCCACCTGATGTGAAGAGCCGACTCATTGGAAAAGACCAGAGGGCAGGAATAGAAGGGGATGACAGAAGATGAGATGGTTGGATGGCATCACTGACTTAATGGACATGAGTCTGAGCAAATTGCAGGAGATGGTGAAGGACAGGGAAGCCTGGTGTGCTGCAGTCCATGGGGTCGCAAAGGGTCGGCCACAACTGAGTGACTAAACAACAACAATATGTATGTGTGCTAAGTAATTTAAGTCATATCCGATTCTTACAGCAAAGTAATTCAGTTATACATACCTATGTATTTATTCATTTTCAGATTATTTTCATTGATCACATTACTTTTTCTCTTCTTGGTTACCTGCATTCTGATAACTGCTAAGTAGATGTTCCTGTGTTTTTTTTTATTTTGCTAAGTCATGTCTTACTCTTTGCAACCCCATGACCTGTAGCCCAGCAGGCTCCTCTGTCCAGGGGATTTCCAGGCAAGAATACTGGAGTCAGTTGCCATGCCCTCCTCCAGGGGATCTTCCCAACCTAACGATTATACCCATGTCTCTTGCAATCTCCTCTACTAGCAGGTGGGTTCTTTACCACTAGCACCAACTGGGAAGCCTCTCTCTCTCTCTCTCTCTATATATATATATATATATTGCTTTTTATAATTTTTCCTTTATAAATTATTATATATAAATATTGAGTATAGTTCTCTGTGTTATACTGTAGGTCTATTTTATATATAGTATTATGTATTTGTTAATCCCAACCTCCTAAATTATCCCTTCCTCCAGTCCTCCTTTCCCCTTTGGTACCATAAATTTGTTTTCTGGGTCTGTGAGTCAACTTACTGTTTTGTAAATAAGTTTATTTGTATCATTTTTTTAGATACCACATGTAAGTGACATATTTGTCTTTTTCTATCTTACTTCACTTAGTATGATAACCTCTAGGTATGTCTGTTTGCTCCAGATTTAATTATTTCATTCTTTTTTTATGTTTGTGTAATATTTTATTATATGTATATTGTCACCCTGCTTATTTAACTTCTATGCAGAGTACATCATGAGAAACACTGGGCTGGAAGAAGCACAAGTTAGAATCAAGATTGCCTGGAGAAATATCAATAACCTCAGATACGCAGATGACACCACCCTTATGGCAGAAAGTAAAGAGGAACTAAAAAGCCTCTTGATGGAAGTGAAAGAGGAGAGTGAAAAAGTTGGCTTAAAGCTCAACATTCAGAAAACGAAGATCATAGCATTTGGTCCCATCACTTCGTGGGAAATAGATGGGGAAACAGTGGAAACAGTCTCAGACTTCATTTTGGAGAACTCCAAAATCACTGCAGATGGTGACTGCAGCCATGAAATTAAAAGACACTTGCTCCTGGGAAGAAAAGTTATGACCAACCTAGATAGCATATTCAAAAGCAGAGACATTACTTTGCCAACAAAGTCCATCTAGTCAAGGCTATGGCTTTTCCAGTGATCATGTATGGATGTGACAGTTGGACTGTGAAGAAAGCTGAGCACCAAAGAATTGATGCTTTTGAACTGTGGTGTTGGAGAAGACTCTTGAGAGTCCCTTGGACTGCAAGGAGATCCAACCGGTCCATCCTAAAGAAGATCAGTCCTGGGTCTTCATTGGAAGGATACCACCCTTATGGCAGAAAGTAAAGAGGAACTAAAAAGCCTCTTGATGTAAGTGAAAGAGGAGAGTGAAAAAGTTGGCTTAAAGCTCAACATTCAGAAAACGAAGATCATAGCATTTGGTCCCATCACTTCGTGGGAAATAGATGGGGAAACAGTGGAAACAGTCTCAGACTTCATTTTGGAGAACTCCAAAATCACTGCAGATGGTGACTGCAGCCATGAAATTAAAAGACACTTGCTCCTGGGAAGAAAAGTTATGACCAACCTAGATAGCATATTCAAAAGCAGAGACATTACTTTGCCAACAAAGTCCATCTAGTCAAGGCTATGGCTTTTCCAGTGATCATGTATGGATGTGACAGTTGGACTGTGAAGAAAGCTGAGCACCAAAGAATTGATGCTTTTGAACTGTGGTGTTGGAGAAGACTCTTGAGAGTCCCTTGGACTGCAAGGAGATCCAACCGGTCCATCCTAAAGAAGATCAGTCCTGGGTCTTCATTGGAAGGACTGATGCTAAAGCTGAAACTCCAATACTTTGGCCAACTCATCCAAACAGTTGATTCATTGGAAAAGACCCTGATGCTGGGAGGTATTGGGGGCAGGAGGAGAAGAAGGGGACTTTCAGCTTTTCACCATTGAGTATGATGTTAGCTACAAGTTTGTCATACATGACCTTCATTATACTGAGGTAGGTTCCCTCTATGTTTACTTTCTGGAGAGTTTTTATCATAAATAGATGTTGAATTTTATTAAAAACTTTTTATCATCTGCTGAGATGATCATATATCTTTTATTTTTCATTGTGTTAATATGGTGTATCACACTGATTGAATTGCAGCTATTGAAATATCTATGCATCCATTCATTAAATCCAATCTGATCATGATATACAATCCTTTTAATATACTGTATTGTATATAAGGTATTGCATTCAGTTTGCTAGTATTTTGTTGGATTTTTGAGTCTATGTTCATCAGTGATGACAGTGAAAGTGAAGTCGCTCATTTGTGTCCGACTCTTTGCCACCCCATGGACTATAGCCCACTAGGCTCCCCCATCTGGGGGATTTCCAGGCAAGAATACTGGAGTGGGTTGCCATTTCCTTCTCCAGATCTTCCCAACCCAGGGTTCGAACCCGGGTCTCCCGCATTGCAGACAGACGCTTTATTATCAGTGATATTAGCCTATAATTTTCTTTTTTGTGGTATCTTTGGTTTTGGTGTCAGGGTGATGGTGGCCTCATAGAATGAATGAAACTGTTCCTTTATCTGCAATTTCTTGGAATAATTTCAGAAGAATTGGTGTTAACTCTTCTCTAAATGTTTGATAGAATTCACTTGTGAAGCCATCTGCTCTTGGACCTTGGTTTGGTGGGAGATTTTAAATTGTGTACTCAATTTCAGCAGTTGCAATTGGTCTGTTCATATTTTCTATTTCTTCCTGGTTCAGACTTGGGAAATTGTACCTTTCTAAGAACTTATCCATTTATTCGAGATTGTCCATTTTATTGACACATAGTTGCTTATAGTAAGAAGTCTCTTAAGATTTTTTGTATTTCTGTGGTGTCAACTGTAACTTCTTTTTTTCTGATTTTGTTGATTTGGTTCCTCTCCTTTATCTCTTGATGAGTGGGGCCAAATGTTTGTCAGTATTTTTTATCTTTTCAAAGAACCAGCTTTTAGAATAAATTTTCTCCATTTCCTACAACCTGCTTGGAACAGCATGATCCATGAATTGCCGTGAAAGGTCATAATTGTACCAGGGATAAGCTCAGTGTTCAGGCTGCCTCTTCCTAGGGATTCAAATACAGTCAACTGAAAACACTTAGTGAAAGGATATTGCAAAGAAAAGTCTGTTAAAAATAGTCTGGGGAGGAACCCCTGGGCTCAAAGGTACCCACCAAATATTTCTACCTTTGTATATATGCATTGATCAAAGCAAAAAAAATTGACAGTTTGAGTTTACTTTTCCTTTTTTAAAAAAATAAATGTATTCTCTATCCCCCTTTTCCCTCAACTCAATAAAACTAGATATAGAAACTCCTGAGATATGTTGATGTGCAGCAACTGTATATGTTGCAATTCATGAAATGTGTGTGAATTACATAAAAATACTGGAATAATATCCAGCTAAGAGATTAATAATAAGTATCCTGGGAAACTATCTTAGACAGTTGTACCCTATATATAGTATCACTTTTGACATCTTGGAGTAATTTGCTTAGGTCCCCAATAACTGTAATTTATGATGACAAGCTGGACATGGTAATGTATATATATCCATTTGTCATTCCTGGTTAAATATGTACATAAGTACCTATTTGTGCTGGAGATATGAGGAACTCTGCAGTCATAGCTTGTATTACATGACCTCACTGCATCTACCTGAAACCAAGTGCATCAAGGTGAACATCACTGTGCCCTGCGGGTGGATGTTTTCTGTTCCCCAAGGATCATGTGGAGATGAATACTCATGATGTATACAGAGGAAGGCCAGAGAGTCTGCAATGACACATTGAAGTCAGGAGGGAGTGAAAGATTTAAATAAACAAAACAATCTGCCAGAAGAAAGAAAAGAGCCAAAAGAGACACCTAGAGAGAAACTAAAACTCAATGAGTGAAATCAAGAAAGAGCAGTTCCATTTTCAGTGGGTTTCCTCTTCTAGCTTCAGACCGCATGCATTCTCTCCAAAAGCCCCCATTGCTTGGGTTTTTAGGACAGTTCTCTATCCCTTTCAATCAGTGCAAAAATGCCTAACGAAATATTCAGCAAGAAAGGAAATAGCAATAAATATTGAGTTTGTGTTTTATTTCATAAAGAAACTTAATTTTGAAGACTGACATTATAGTGTTCAAACAACCTACCTAAATACAAGTTTCTGGGGGTGGTGCTGTTAGTGTGTGTATATGTTTCAGCTAGTGCCATTTTTTCTTTTAAAGGCAAGAAAAATAAGGGCCATGGTGTTTATTGGTATTTTCCATTAATTAAAAATTAAGTAGCCTAAAATTTTAACTATTCAACTATTTAATGCTTTTCTTCTAATTAAGTGAAGAATTTGAAGACAGTTAAGAACTCAGCAAGTTGGGCATTGAATAAAAGCTAAAAAGAGTGAGTCTTCACTAATTCCTTTCTTCTCTAACTGTCCAGTAATCTGATGTATCTCAAAAGAGTCTGCCCAAATTCTTCAAAGTAAAGTTACCTCTGGGCTTTGACCAGACATTCTTCAAGGATAGGATAATTTATATCTAAAAGAGATTATTTCAGAAGGCTTTGAACAACAGAAAGGAGTGGCTTACAACGAAAATTACTTTCTCCTTCTAACACAGCATTGTATTGTGATATGGAATTTTCATGTACTCACATGTAGCTATTTCCTCATAAGCATCAACACAAAATAGAATCTAAATAGGAGCCATTAAGGTTCCAGGGACCAGGCATTGGAACAGGTGTCAGAGCTCAGGACCCAGCCTTGGCTCTTCTAAAATGTTACATGAGCTGGACCACAGTCACCTAATCTACCTAGTTTTATACTGATTTCTCTGAAAAGCATGCAACTAACCTAGGTCAGTTCAGTTCCGTTCAGTAGCTCAGTCGCGTCCGACTCTTTGCGACCCCATGAATCGCAGCATGCCAGGCCTCCCTGTCCATCACCATCCCTCGGAGTTCACTCAGACTCGCATCCATCGAGTCCGTGATGCCATCCAGCCATCTCGTCCTTGGTCGTCCCCTTCTCCTTCTGCCCCCAATCCCTCCCAGCATCAGAGTCTTTTCCAATGAGTCAACTCTTCACGTGGGATGGCCAAAGTACTGGAGTTTCAGCTTTAGCATCATTCCTTCTAAAGAAATCCCAGGGTTGATCTCCTTCAGAATGGACTGGTTGGATCTCCTTGTAATCCAAGGGACTCTCAAGAGTCTTCTCCAACACCACCGTTCAAAAGTATCAATTCTTTGGCGCTCAGCCTTCTTCACAGTCCAACTCTCACATCCATACATGACCACAGGAAAAACCATAGTCTTGACTAGATGGACCTTAATCGGCAAAGTAATATCTCTGCTTTTGAATATACTATCTAGGTTGGTCATAACTTTTCTTCCAAGGAGTAAGCATCTTTTAATTTCATGGCTGCAGTCACCATCTGCAGTGATTTTGGAGCCCAAATAATATACAGTCAACAAAAACAAGACCAGGAGCTGACTGTGGCTCAGATCATGAACTCCTTATTACCAAATTGAGACTCAATTTGAAGAAAGTAGGGAAAACCACTAGACCATTCAGGTATGACCTAAATCAAATCCCTTATGATTATACAGTGGAAGTGAGAAATAGATTTAAGGGCCTAGATCTGATAGATAGAGTGCCTGATGAACTATGCAATGAGGTTTGTGACATTGTACAGGAGACAGGGATCAAGACCATCCCCATGGAAAAGAAATGCAAAAAAGCAAAATGGCTGTCTGGGGAGGCCTTACAAATAGCTGTGAAAAGAAGAGAGGTGAAAAGCAAAGGAGAAAAGGAAAGATATAAGCATATGAATGCAGAGTTCCAAAGAATAGCAAGAGAGATAAGAAAGCCTTCTTCAGCGATCAATGCAAAGAAATAGAGGAAAACAACAGAATGGGAAAGACTAGAGATCTCTGCAAGAAAATTAGAGATACTAAGGGAACATTTCATGCAAAGCCCCTTCTCCTCCTGCC
>SJYT01073968.1:71152-127371 GCA_006410635.1 Cephalophus harveyi | reverse complement strand
CTTCCCACAATGAAAATATTTTTATCTTCTTCTGATTATACAAACATATTCACTGTAAAAACAATTGGAATAATACCTAAAAATGTAAAGATATTTGAAATTTCACCACCCTGTGATAATCGCCTATAATATTCTGAAATCATTCATTGTTGTGTTACTTATACATAGGTATACATACATAATTTTATATAGATGTCATATCATGGATATCTTTGGTCCACTGTGATTCTCAATTTCATGCTAACATTCTATTTTCTCCCATAATCATATGTCCTACATACATATATGTTCTGATTTTCATGGCTTTAAATATTATATAGAGTTTGAAGCATAATTATGTTCATCTCTTTAGTCATATTCTTTGTCTTGTTTTTGGTCAGTATAAAGAATGCTGCAATAAATGTCCTTGTAAGTTGTAGATTCATACAAATGTGTACTTTTATTTTTGTAGACAAGATTTTTGTTTTTATTTCTATAATAGAGGTTTTGGGAATAGAATCATTGAGTAGAAGAGAATATGTATTTTTTCCAGTTTTACTGAGAAATAATTGACATGCGTCACATTTTAAGTTTAAAGTGTACAGCATGATGGTTTGATTGACACATGTTTTAAAATAGCTATCACGATAGGTTTAGTTAACAACCATCTCATATATGTACAATAAAAGGAAAGAAAAGGATTTCTCCTTGTGATGAGAACTCAGTTCTACTCCATTAACAACTTCACTATAGATCATACACCAATATTAGCTATAGTCATTATATTGAATAATACTATATTCCTAGTACTTATTTATCTTGTAACTAGAACTTGATAGGTTTTGATCACTTTCAACTCCCCCTAACACCACCCTTACTTCTGGTAACAACAAATCTGATCTCTTTTTTAAGAGTTTGGTGTTCTGAGTTTTGGGGTGGTTTTATAGATTCCACATGTAAGTGAAATCAGGCAGTCTTTGTCTTTGTCTGACTTATCTCATTTAGCATAATGTCTTTGAGGTTCATCCATGTTGTCACAAATTATAGAATTTTCTCATTTTAAGGCTGAATAATATTCCATTGTATGTACAAATCACAACTTTATCCATTCATCCATCAACAGACAGGTTGTTGCCTTATCTTGGCTATTATAAAGCTTCTACAAACACAGGGGTACAAATATTTTTCTGAGTTGGTATCTTTATTGTTTTGTACTTTCTTAGAATTGAAATTTCTGTATCATATGATGCTATTTTAATTTGTTTAGGATCCTCTATATTGTTTTCCAAGGTGGCTATGCTAATTTGCAATCTTACCGCAATGCCCAGGGTTCCCTTTTCTCTGCATCCACCCAACATTTGCTATGTCCTGTCATTTTGATAATAGCTGTTCTCACAAACATGAAGTGATAACTCATTGTTGTTTGAATTTGCATTTCTCTAAGGACTGAATAACTTCTCATGTACCTATTGGCCACTCGTATATCTTCTTTGGAAAAATGTCTGTTCAGATCCTCTGCCCATTTCTAAAAGGATTATGTGGGGAAATTTTTGCTATTGTTTAAGCTCTTTATATATTTTGGATATTGTCCCTTACCAGATATGTGGCTTGCAAATGCTTTTTTCCATTCTGTAGTTTGCATTTTCACTCTATTGGTTTCTTTTTCTGTGCAAGCTTTTTAGTTTGATGTAGTCCTAGTTGTTTATTTTTTATTTTATTGCTTGTGTTTCAGGTGTTTTTTTTTTTTTAATTTACTTTGTAATTGGAGGAAAATTGCTTTACAATGTTGTGTTAGTTTCTGCCATACAACAATGCAAGTCAGTCATAATTATACATATAATACCTCCCCCTTGAGCCTCCAACATGTGTGTGTTAATATGACTTTTGTTTTCCTCTTTCTGACTTACTTCACTCTTTTAACAGGCTCTAGGTTTATCTAGCTCCCTAGAACTGACTCAAATTTATTCTTTTTATGGCCGAGTTATATTCCATTGTACATATGTATCACATCTTTACCCATTCATCCATTGATGGGCATCTAGGTTGCTTCCATGTCCTAGATATTGAAAATAGTGCTGCTATGAGTATTGGGATACATGTGTCTTTTTCAATTATGATTTTCTCAGGGTATATGCCCAGTATATTCCATATTACTGGGTTATACAATAGATGTATTCCTAGTTTTTTAAGGAATCTCCATAGTCTTCTCCATAGTGGCTGTATCTGTATCAATTTACATTCCCACCAACCATGCAGTAGGGTTCCCTTATCTCTACCTCCTTACCAGTGTTTACTGTTTGTAGATTTTTTTGATGATGGCCATTGTGAGGTCCTTACTTTTTCTTTGCATTTCTCTAATAATTAATAATGTTGAGCATCTTTTCATCTGTTTATTGGCCATTTGTGTGTCTTCTTTGCAGAAATGTCTGTTTAGATCTGCTCATTTCTTGACTGGGCTGTTTGGTTTTCTGATATTGAGCTTTATGAGCTGCATATATATTTTGGAGATTAATCCTCTGTTAGTTGTTTTGTTTGCAATTATTTTCTCCCATTCTGAGGGTTGTCTCTTACTCTTGTTTGTTGTTTCTTTGCTGTACAAAACTTCTAAGTTTAATTAGTCCCATTTGTTTACTTTTGTTTTTATTTCCATTATTCTAGGAAGTGGGTCAAAGAAGATCTTACTGTGATTTAAATCAAAGAGTATACTGCCTATGTTTTCTGCTAAGTGCTTTATAGTTTCTGGCCTTACATTTAAGCCTTTAATCATTTTGAGTTTATTTTATTGTGTGTGGTGTTGGAAAGTGTTCTAGTTTCATTCTTCTACACGTGGCTGTCCAGCTTTTCCAGCACCACTTACTGAAGAGGCTATCAGGTGTGTTTTCCAAAAATTCACTACCAAGACCTTGTGAGGAAGATTTTTTTTCCTTTATTTTCTTCTAATAGTTTCATGGTTTCAGATCTTACCTTTAAATCTTTGATTCTGATTTAATTTGTATGAGTGATGTAGTATAGGGATCAAGTTTTCATTCTTTTGCATGTGAATGTCCAATTTCTCCAGCACCATTTATTGTAGACTCTCTTGTCTCTGATGAATATTCTTTGCTCTATTGTCAAGTATTAGTTGACCAAGAGACAGTGTATTTTTAGTTTTAGTAGATTTTAACCAATTTCTTTTCCAAAATTCTATACATCTTAACAGTCTCACCACCAATATTTATCATACTGCCCTTTCCTCTATATCTATATCCAATGAGAAGAATATTTCATTTAATATTTCTTTAATATGAAGTTCTCTGTCATCTTGTGTACTTCTGTTCATATTTGGCCATTTAAATTGTCATTTTCTGAATTATCTATTCCTATCATCCATTTTTAATTGAGTGGTTTACCTTTGAATAATATAGAAATTAATACTTCTTTTTTATCTGAGTTACAAATGTGTTTTTCTTGTTCCATCATTGCCTATTGATATTTTATGGGATGTTTTGCCATTAAAAAAGTTTTAATTTTCCACATAGTCAATATTTCTATCTCCTGTTTTATAGCCTCTGGATTTCCAGTTTCACTAGGAAGATCTCAGTAATCCATCTGTTCTGCATTTATGCTCATAGATACCTAGCCAAGTTTTAAAAATTATTTCTAAGCCCTTATTTGTCTAGAGTTAACTTTTGACAATAGGTCATATTTTTCTTTTTCCATATGAATAGCTAGTCAGTTTTGGTCAATTTTGGAAAAAAGGAAAAGAAAGAACAGGGACTTAACCTCTCAGATATTAAGGTATGCCACAAGCTGCAATAATTTGAGGCAATGTGGTATAGGTATAAAAATAAATGGAACAAAGCAGAGTGCTTAAAATAAGCTAATATTTATATATTATTTGCTAGATGACCATTATATCTACTACTGCAGGCAGGAATCCTTTAGAAGAAATGGAGAAGCCATCATGGTCAACAAAAGAGTCCGAAATGCAGTACTTGGATGCAATCTCAAAAATGACAGAATGATCTCTGTTCGTCTCCAAGGCAAACCATTCAATATCACTGTAATCCAAGTCTGTGCCCCAACCAGTAATGCTGAAGAAGCTGAACAGTTCTATGAAGACGTATGAGACCTTTTAGAACGAACACCTAAAAAAGATGCCCTTTTCACTATAGGGGACTGGAATGCTAAAGTAGGAAGTCAAGAAACACCTGGAGTAACAGGCAAATTCAGCCTTGGAATGCGGAATGAAGCAGGGCAAAGACGAATAGAGTTTTGCCAAGAAAATGCACTGGTCATAACAAACACCCTCTTCCAACAACACAAGAGAAGACTCTACACGTGGACATCACCAGATGGTCAACACCGAAATCAGATTGATTATATTCTCTGCAGCCAAACATGGAGAAGCTCTATACAGTCAACGAAAACAAGACCAGGAGCTGACTGTGGCTCAGATCATGAACTCCTTATTACCAAATTCAGACTCAAATTGAAGAAAGTAGGGAAAACCGCTAGACCATTCAGGTATGACCTAAATCAAATCCCTTATGATTATACAGTGGAAGTGAGAAATAGACTTAAGGGCCTAGATCTGATAGGTAGAGTGCCTGATGAATTATGGAATGAGGTTCGTGACATTGTACAGGAGACAGGACAGAGATCAAGACCATTCCCGTGGAAAAGAAATGCAAAAAAGCAAAATGGCTGTCTGGGGAGGCCTTACAAATAGCTGTGAAAAGAAGAGAGGTGAATAAATTCTCCAAGCCAGGCTTCAGCAATACGTGAACCGTGAACTCCCTGATATTCCAGCTGGTTTTAGAAAAGGCAGAGGAACCAGAGATCAAATTGCCAATATCCGCTGGATCATGGAAAAAGCAAGAGAGTTGCAGGAAAACATCTATTTCTGCTTTATTGACTATGCCAAAGCCTTTGACTATGTGGATCACAATAAACTGTGGAAAATTCTGAAAGAGATAGGCATACCAGACCACCTGACCTGTCTTTTGAGAAACCTATATGCAGGTCAGGAACCAATAGTTAGAACTGAACATGGAACAACAGACTGGTTCCAAATAGGAAAAGGAGTACATCAAGGCTGTATATTGTCACCCTGCTTATTTAACTTATATGCAGAGTGCATCATGAGAAACACTGGGCTGGAAGAAGCACAAGCTGGAATCAAGATTGCCGGGAGAAATATCAATCACCTCAGATATGCAGAGACCCCACCCACCCTTATGGCAGAAAGTGAAGAGGCTAACAAGCCTCTTGATGAAAGTGACAGAGGAGAGTGAAAAAGTTGGCTTAAAGCTCAACATTCAGAAAAGTAAGATCATGGCATCTGATCCCATCACTTCATGGGAAACAGTGGAAAGAGTGTCAGACTTTATTTTGTTGGGCTCCAAAATCACTGCAGATGGTGAATGCAGCCATGAAATTAAAAGACACTCCTTGGAAGGAAAGTTATGACCAACCTAGATAGCATATTCAAAAGCAGAGACATTACTTTGCCAACAAACGTCTGTCTAGTCAAGGCTATGGTTTTTCCAGTGGTCATGTATGGATGTGAGAGTTGGACTGTGAAGAAAGCTGAGTGCTGAAGAATTGATGCTTTTGAACTGTGGTGTTGGAGAAGACGCTTGAGAGTCCTTTGGGCTGCAAGGAGATCCAACCAGTCCATTCTAAATGAGATCAGTCCTGGGTGTTCTTTGAAGGACTGATGCTGAAGCTGAAACTCCAGTACTTTGGCCACCTCATGCGAAGAGTTGAATCTTTGGAAAAGACTTTGATGCTGGGAGGGATTGGGGGCAGGAAAGAAGGGAATGACAGAGGATGAGATGGTTGGACGGCATCACCAACTCGATGAACATGAGTCTGAGTGAACCCTGGGAGTTGATGATGGACAGGGAGGCCTGCTGTGCTGTGTTCATGGGGTCGCAAAGAGTTGGACACGACTGAGCGACTGAACTGAACTGTGGTCCGTGTGATCAGATTGGCTAGTTTTCTTTGATTATGGTTTCAGTGTGCCTGCCCTCTGATGCCCTCTTGTAACACCTACCATCTTACTTGGGTTTCTCTTACCCTGGACATCGGATATCTCTTCACCGCTGCTCCAGCAAAGCACAGCTGCTGGTACTTACCTTCAATGGGGGTTATCTCCTGACGGCCACCCCTCCTGACCTTGAACGTGGAGTAGTTCCTCTCGGCCCTCATGCACCCGCACCGCCGCCGCTCCTTGAACATGGGATTCCTCCTTTTGGCCACGCTTCTGCATGGTCTGTCGCAGCCAGCGCGCTTCTGCCTTCTAGGAGGGTTGAATCTTGTTGACTGAGGCCCTTTGTTTTTCTGAGTAGGGTTTGGATATGGGATGTTTGATAGTCAGGAGCTGAGAGAGAAGTTAAATCTCACAACAGGCCAATAAATTGGGAGATGAGTTCTTGGAACAAGGGATAATGATTTAAATCAGAATGCTAGCAGACTGAGAAGTTGGCAGACTAGCCTCTCAAAAAACCAACTTAGTATATAGTATAGTTTTGAAGTAGTAGGTGTCTTGGATTTTGGTCCACCAACCTCCTTTCCTTTTGGGGAAAGGAAGGCAACGGCAACCCACTCCAGTACTCTTGCCTGGAAAACCCCATGGATGGAGGAGCCTGGTAGGCTGCAGTCCATGGGATCGCAAAGAGTCAGACATGACTAAGCGACTTCACTTTCACTTTTCACTTTCATGCATTGGAGAAGGAAATGGCAACCCACTCCAGTGTTCTTGCCTGGAGAATCCCAGGAACGGGGGACCCTGGTGGACTGCCGTCTATGGGGTCGCAGAGTCGGACACGACTGAAGCGACTTAGCAGCAGCAGCCATGTTTCTTGACAGGGCTGCCAATGTGCTGAACCCTTCACCACCACCACCAAGATGGGCACTTGATCCAAAGTAATTTAATTATACTTTCTCACACGGAGTTGAATCTTGAACAGAACACAGATACTGATTTGAGTGATGGCCCCAACCAAAGGAAAGAGCCCTACATTCCTGCTCTTCAGATGGCAGAAGCAGATGTTCCTGCCTTTCTCAAAGTCTGCTGGTTTAGCTCTTTCTTATACTGTGTGGGCCACCTGGCTTCCCCTCCCAAAGATTTTGTTGATCAAATTAATCTGTGTTGTTTTCTGTTAGCCTGTCTAAATAATATGCTAATTATAATAAACTCTAAACAAGCAGTAAGTAGACATTTTTCATAGTGCTTTGAAATGTGAATAGTCTATGAAGGGGGTTGATCTGGATGACCTATATTTCTTAAAACAGATTTCCATGAAAGTATGTTTTTTTTTTTTAATAAAAACTTTTTATCCTGTAGCAGAGAAATTCAAGTCCATTCCACTGATCAGTTATTCCCAAAGAGACATTTCAGTGTCTTAATACTTAGAGGCTCTTTCAGTATGCTGAGTGTTAAGAGAGCTAGAATTACTTGAATATAAACCACTCTAACATTATATTCTCTTTGCTCTCTCTCTTCATTACCAGCCCTTCCACCTCCCTCCTCATTGAAGTGAAAATATAAATCACAATAGACAGCTCGGTGGTGGTATGTAGACAGGACCTGCAATATTTATTCAATGACTGTATACTTCCTTGGGAATTTTTAAAAATGCAATCTTTTTTCCCACTATTGAATCACTGCCCATGTAGAGTCTGCTATAGAATTAATAAAGAAACGAATAAACATATTAAGTAAAATACTGTGATAGAACATAAATCATAGCAGCTCAAATGTATATGCTGCTTATGTTCCATGGAACTTAAAATATTTCGCATATGATCTCGCTTAGTTTATAACATCCCTGTGAGAAAGGTAGATAACCTGTGGTATGTAGTACCTTTACCCTGCATGTCTAGAACATTCTGTGCACACTTCCTTATTCCACCTCCTTTAATTCTTATGAGGTAAGGAAGACAAGGACCAAATTCCTTGCTTTTAAGTGATGAAAATGGATGACTCAACAGGAACAGTGATTTGCCTCCTGTCCAACTGCAGTTTGGCCACAGATGTAGATATTGCAGGACCCAAAGCATGTCCATTCAAACCACTATAAAGAAATGAGAAGACAGTGAGACCAAAAGGAATGAAGAGTGAGACAGAAGTAGGGAGGAAAGGAATGGTCACTTCAGCCTGGAATCCTACCACCATGGTTTCAGAGGACAGATAGCTGCTGTTACTTCTAACATCATTTTCACTCCACATTGAAAGCACAATGATAGGAAATATAGTGGTCCAGGGGCAAGGCAAGAGGTGATGTCTAAATTAATTTCCATTACTTCATACATTCTTCAGTAGTCACGTCACTTCTGGACCTCATTTTTCCAGTGTTTAGTTTCACATGGAATATCATCCTCTGAAATTCATGATTTCTGATGGGAATTTGGAAAGAAAAGAACAGAATTAGTGGGGGAAAACTGAGCCAAGTTTCTTCTAGCTTGTGGCCCATTCAAGTCAAAGTGATCTGAGATTGATGGCAAAGGAAGAGAGAAATCAAAATATGTTTTCTTTCACTTTGATAACGAATTTGAAGTTAAGTGATGTCTCCTAGTGTAGGTGAACCACTCATTTCAAATGTCCAGGAACTTTTTGTCCCTGCTTTCTCTGCTTCTTTGCAATCAACTCCACTGTGCCCTATCCTTTTAGACCTTACTCTGCATTGCATTTTTGGCAATAGGAAGAGTATATGTTTAAGTGTTTTTAGAGTCATTTTCCTAAAATCTGAGGATGTGGAAAAAATAGCAAACAAACAAGAAATAAACCTTACTGCTCCAAGTAAGAGCTTAAACTGGGCTTCCCTGGTGATTCAGTGGTAAAGAATTCACCCACCAATGCAAAGAATGCAGGTTCAGTCCTTGGGCTGAGAAAATCCCCTGGAGAAGGAAATGGCAACACACTCCAACATTTTTGCCTGGACTCAGTTATTACATGCATATATTCTTTTCCATTATGATCTATTCAATATTCAACAAGATATTGAATATAGTTCCCTGTATATTACAGTAGGACCTTGTTGTTATCCACCACATATATAATAGTTTGCATCTGCTAATCACAGACTCCCAATCCTCCCCTCCATTTACCCTCTTACTTGGCAACCACACCTCCATTCTCTATATCTGCCTATGTTTGTTTTGCAGGTATGTTCATATGTGTTATATTTTGGATTCCACACACAAATGATATCATACCATATTTGTCTTTCTCTTTCTGACTTACCTCACTTAATAATAATAATATTACTTAATAATAATAATATCACTCTCTAGGTCCATTCATGTTCCTGCAAAGGGCATTATTTCACTCTTTTTTATGACTGGTTAATATTCTATTGTGTGTGAATGTGTAATAATATCATATAATAATTTTGTGTACGATATGTGAGTGTGTATACACACACATATGTTGACATATATATGCATGTATATACCACATTTTATCCATTCATCTGTCAAGGACATTAGGTTGTTTCCATATCTTGGTTATTGTGAGCAGTGCTACTATGAACATACGAGTACAAGCATTTTTTTGAATTACGCTTTTGTCTGAGTATATGCCCAGGAATGGTATTACTGGATCATATGGCAACTCTTTATAGTTTTTTGAGGAACCTCCATACCATTTTCCATAGGAGCTTCTCCACTTTATATTCCTACCAACAGTATAAGAGGGTTCTCTTTTCTCTGCATCTTCTCTAGCATTTATTATTTGTAGACGTTTTAATGATGACCATACTGACTGGTGGAGAAGGAATGGCACCCCACTCCAGTATTCTTGCTTAAAGAATCCCATGGACAGAGCAGCCTGGCGGCCTACAGTCCATGGGGTCGTGAAGAGTCAGACATGACTGAAGCAACTGAGCAGAGCACAGCACATACTGACTGGTGTGAGGTGCAGCTCATGATTGCTTTGATTTGCATTTCTCTAATAATTAGTGATAATAAACATATTTTCATATGTCCACTAGCTATTTGTATGTCCTCTTTGGAGAAATGTCTTATTTAGGTCTTCTGCTCGTTTTTTGATTGCTTTTTTCTAGTACTGAATTGTATGAGCTCTCTGTATATTCTAGAGATTAATCCCTTGCCAGTCTGCATCATTTGCAATTTTTTCTGCCAGCCTGTAGGTTGTCAAAATTTTTGTCTTATTTATGATTTCCTTCACCTTGCAAAAGCTTATAAGTTTGATTAGGTCCCATTTGTTTATTTTTATTGCTTTGGGAGATTGACATAAGAAAACATTGGTACAATTTATGTCAGACAATGTTTTTCCTAGGAGCTTTTATGGTGTTTTGTCTTGTATTTAAGTGTTAAAGCCATTTGAATTTAATTTTGTGTATGATATGTGGGTGTGTCCTAGCTTCATTGATTTACATGTGGTTGTCCACCATTTCCAATATCACTTGCTGAAGAGATTCTTTTTCGCATTGTATATTCTTGCCTCCTTTGCTGAAGATTTAATTTTCATAGGTATATGTGTTTATTTCTGGGCTCTCTATCCATTCATCCTTATTATGCCTATTTTTGTGCCAATACTTGCACATTTGATTCCTGTAACTTTGTAGTATTGCCTAAAGTCTGGGAGATTTATGCCTCTTGCTTTGTTCTTTTTCTTCAGAATTGCCTTGGCAATTTGGGGTCTTTCATGCTTTTATATAAATTTTTGGATTATACACTCTAGTCCTGTGAAAAATGTCATGCAAATTTTAATAGGTAATGCATGATATCTGCAGATTTCTCTGGGTAGTATGGCCATTTTAAACATGCTAATTCTTCTAAGAGCATGGAATATCTTTCCATTTCTTTGAATCATCTTCAGTTTCATTTATGAATGCTTTATTGTTCTCAGCATGTAAGTCTCACCTCTTTGGTAAGGTTTATTCCTGAGTATTTTGTCTTTTCTGATGTAATTTTTAAAGGTTCTTCTGTTTGCATTCATTTTCTGATATTTCCTTGTCAGTGTAAAGAAACGCAACCCATTACTATATACAACCTCTTCCCTACCAATTTTTCTTGTCTGATTTTTGTGACTAAGACTTTCAGTACTATGTTAAATAGAAGTCACGAGAGTGGTAATTCTTGTCTTGTTTCAGATCTCAGTGGAAAGGCTTTCAGCTTTTCACTGTTGCGTGTTATATTGGCTGTGCATTTGTCATAAGTAGCTTTTATTATGTTGAGATACATTCCCTCTATACCCACTTTTTAAATAGTTTTTATCATGAACAGATGTTGCTGCTGCTGCTGCTGCTAAGTCTCTTCAGTCGTGTCCGACTCTGTGCGACCCCACAGATGGCAGGCAGTCCACTGGACTCCGCCATCCCTGGGATTCTCCAGGCAAGAACACTGGAGTGGGTTGCCATTTCCTTCTCCAATGCATGAAAGTGAAAAGTGAAAGTGAAGTCGCTCAGTCTGACTCGGCGACCCCATGGACTGCAGCCCACCAGGCTCCTCCATCCCTGGGATTCTACAGGCAAGAACACTGGAGTGAGTTGCCATTTCCTTCTCCAATGCATGAAAGTGAAAAGTGAAAGTGAAGTCACTCAGTCTGACTCAGCGACCCCATGGACTGCAGCCTACCAGGCTCCTCCGTCCATGGGATTTTCCAGGCAAGCGTACTGGAGTGGGGTGCCATTGCCTTCTCCATGAACAGATGTTGCATCTTATCAAATGCTATTAAGATGATTGTATCTTTTCCTTTGTTCATGTGGTGTATCACACTGATTGATTTGCATATGTTGAAACATCCATGTGACCCTGGGTGAATCCAACTTGGTCATGATGTATGACCTTTTTTAATGTGTTGTTGGATTCAGTTTGCTAATTTTGAGAATTATTGTATCTATATTCATCAAAGATATTGGCCTGTAATTTTGTTTTTTGGAAGTGCTTTTGGTTTTGGTATTGAGGTGATAATGTCTTTGGAGATGTTTCCTCCTCTTTAGCCTTTGGGAAGAGTTTGAGAAGGATCAGTGTAAATTCTTTCTATGTCTGTAGAATTTCCTGGAACACCCTCCTAGGCTAGACTTTTGTCTGTGTGGAGTTGTATTTTTAAATTACAGATTGTATTTTACTTCCAGTGACTGGTCTGTTCAAATTACCTGTTTACTTTTAATTCAGCTTTGATGGGCCATATGTTTCTAGAAACTTGTCCATCTTTTCTTGGGTGTGGAATTTGTTGCCATATAATTGTTCACAGTATTCTCTTCTGTTCATTTTGCATTTCTGTAGTGTCAGTTGTGATTTCTTCTCTTTCATTTTTATTTTATTTATTTGGGTTTTCTCTCTTTTCTTCTTGATGAGCCTGGCCAGAGCTTTGTCAATTTTGTTTACCCTATCAAATATCCAGCTCTTAGTTTTATTGATTTTTTTCAATTGATTTTTAAAATACCTATTTTATTTCTTTCCTCTCTGATCTTTATTATCCCCTTCCTTCTGCTGATTTTAAATTTTGGTTGTTATTTTTCTAATTTTTTTTATGTAGTGGGTTAGATTATTTATTTGAGATTTTTCTTATTTCTTAAGAAGACCTGTTTTGCTCTGAACTTCCCTCTAAGAACTGCTTTTGCTGCCTCCCATAGATTTGATATGGTGCGTTTTCATTGTCATTTGCCTCAAGGTATTTTTAAATTTCTTCTTTGATTCACCATTGACCCATTGGCATTTTTAGTAGCATGTTGTTTAGTCTCCACGTAATTGTTGTTGGGTTGTTTCTTGTTGTTGTTGTTTTTAATTTCTTTTTCTGTGGTTGATCTCTAATTTCATAACCTTGTGGTAAGGAAAGATGCTTGAAATAATTATTATACACTTAAATTTTTGAGGGTTGCTTTGTGCCCTGTATGTGGTCAATCCTAGAGAATATTTCACGTACAATTGAAAAAATGTGTATTCTACTTTTTTGCCATGTAATGTCCTGAAAATATCAAGTAAGTCTAGCTGTACTATTGTATCATTTAGGATCTCTGTTGCCTTATTGATTTTCTGTTTTAAAGATCTGTCCATTGATGTCAGTGAATTGTTAGAGTCTCATACTATTATTGTATTCCTACCAGTTTCTCCTTTTATGTCTGTTAGTATTTATTTTATGTATTTGAGCACTCCTATATTGGGAACATATATGTTGATGTGTGTAATATCCTTTCCTTCTTTGGCCCTTCTATAATTCTTTACAGCCTTTGTTTAGAACTCCATTTTGTCTTATATGAGAATTGTGATCCCTGCTTTCTTATCATTTATGTTTGCATGAAATATCTTTTTATATCCACTCACTTTCAATCTATACGTACCTTTTGCCCTAAAGTGGATCTCTTATAGGCAACATATTGTAAGCTCTTTTTCTTTTATCTAACCTGCCACTGTGTGTCTTTTGATTAGAGTATTTAGTCCATTGACATTTAAGGAAATTATTGTTATATATGTATGTATTTCCATTTCAAAACTTTTTTTTCCCTTTGATTTTATATTTCTTCTTTGTTCCTTTCTTTTTCTTTTTCCTTTTGTGGTTTGAAGGTTTTCTTTTGTATTATGCTTCTCTTGTTTTTGGCTTTTGTGAATCTATTGTATATTTTTGGTTTGTGCTTAACCTATTTTTCAAGTGTAGTAACCCCTTCCTATATCTTCTTGCCTCAGACCGGTAGTCATATAGGCTCAAACACATTCTAGGGAAAAAAAAACTGCATTTTCTTACTCTTTTCACCCACATTTTATTATTTTATATTTTACATCTTCATGTTCATCCTTCTGCTGCTCATTGTGGTTATCATAACTTTCACAGAAGTTTATTTTTTATATTTTTTTCATCTGTGTACTGGCATATTTAAGTGATTTACTACCCAGTTGTGATTTTTTATTTGCTGTAGAGTCTTTCTCTTTTTCTATCTAGAGAAGACTTTTCAATAGTTACCTTAGAATAGGCTTGTTGCTGCTGCTGCTGCTGAGTCGCTTCAGTCGTGTCCAACTCTGTGCGACCCCATAGATGGCAGCCCACCAGGCTTCCCTGCCCCTGGGATTCTCCAGGCAAGAACACTGGAGTGGGTTGCCACTTCCTTCTCCAATGCATGAAAGTGAATAGTGAAAGTGAAGTCACTCAGTCATGTCTGACTTTGCGACCCCATGGACTGCAGCCTACCAGGCTCCTCCATCCATGGGATTTTCCAGGCAAGAGTACTGGAGTGGGTTGCCATTGCCTTCTCCACAGAATAGGCTTAATAGTGCTGTATTCTTTTAGATTTTGCTTTTCTGAGAAATTCTTTATCTTTCCTTCTATTCTAAATTGTAATCTTGCTGGGTAGAATATCCCAGGTTACAGGCTTTTCTCTTTCAGGACTCTGAATATATCTTGTCACTCCCTTATGGCCTGCAATCTTTCTGTAGAGAAATCAGCTGATAACCTTATGGAGCTTCCCTCGTAATTAATTCTTTGTTTTTCGCTTGCTGCCTTTATTGCCATTTTTATTACTATATGTCTTGGTGTAGGTATATTTGAGTTTATCTATTTGGGACGCTCTGTTCTTCCTGTACCTGGATATCATTTTCCTTCCTTAATTGGGAACTTTTCAGTCATAATTTCTTCAACTATATTTTCAATCCCCTTTTCTCTTTCTTCTCCTTCTGGAATCCCTATTATGCATAGATTGGCACATTTTATATTATCCCATAGGTTTCTTATATTGTTTTCTCTTTTTTTTGTTTGATATTCTATCTGCTGTTCTGATTGGGTGATTTCCACTGTTCTGTCTTTCAGGTCACTTTTTCGTTCTTCTGCATTATTCATCCTGCTATTCATTGCCTTTAGTTCAACTTTCATCTCTGCAAATGAGTTTTCTAATTTTTCTTGGGTCCCCTTTATAGTTTCTAGCTCTTTTTAAGAGAAATTGGCATTTCTGTTGATAGTCTTTCTTAATTTCAGTATTTTCATTATCTCCTTTTTAAAGTGGTGTCTATTAGACTGAGGAGGTCTATTTCATTGTTTGCTGTTCAGGGGAATTTTCTTGATCTTTTAATTCCGAATGGTTCCTCTGCTTCTTCATTTTACTTTTATTTCTCTTGCTTTATGAGTTTAGGAGAAACAATTATTTACTGTGGTCTTAGAGGGCTATTTTTATGTGGGAACATCCCCATATAGCCTGTTTGGGTTTAATATTTTTGGCACAAAGGCTGTTTTTAGTATGGATGCCTGCCACCTCTCTTTTCAGCGTGTGCTGGCCATGTGCCCCTTGATAGGAGGTGTAACTGGTATTGGTGGCCGGAGCCTACAGTGAATATTGAGCAGGGCCTCCTCTTTGCTGTTTGGTTCTCACAGTCCTGTCAGGGACAAGGTCTGTTCCCTGGCTGTTGAAGTGGAGCCCGTGAGATCCATTTCTGTGCTGTGTTTTTGATGTGTGTGGCTTCTTTGACAAACACCTCTGGTTACTGCAGTACCACACTCCAGTCCCTTCAACTATCTCCTTACAGCCAGCAGCAGTCCTCTCCCTGAGTCTGTCTTCTGAACCCTGAGTTCCGTCACCAAGCCCCTACCCACGCCAGCAGATGCACATCTCAGGCTGGAGGAACCAGGTGCTGGCCCAGACTCTGCGCAGGTCTTTCTCTGTTCTGTCCGTCACAAAGAGTTGTTGTGCTCTCCTCTGATCCTGTGATTCTTCTTTTCTGTCCTGCCTGATCTTCCCACCAGTGAGGGGGCTTTCCAGGGTGTAAACTTTTCTTATTTTTCAGCTCCTTCCCAGGGGCACAGGTCTCATCCTGCTTCTACTTTCATTTTTTCCTATTGTCCCACCAAGTTACATAGAGACCTTTCCTGTCCTTTCAGGTATGTGAGGTCTTCTGCTGATATTCTGTACACGTTCTTTGAGAATTTTTCTTCTTGAAGATGTATCTTTGATGTATTTATGGGAGGAGGTGAGTTTCCTGTCCTGGTCCTGCTACCCTGCCATCTTGGTTGGATCCCCTCTTGGGGCTGTTTTTAAAAATCAAATCCATTTTCAAAAGACAAAGATTCAATTTCCACTTGCAGCCGAGATGGACTAACAGAGATTGAATTATCCTCTCACCCTCAGTTTGAGGCATCTTCCTCTCTCAGTTCTCTTCAGGAGAGAAGACAGGGGGTAAACTCTGACCTGGATTGCCTATTTTCTGTGGTTTGTCAACACTATAATGAAATATTTGAATCTACAAGAAATAGTAGTTATGGTCTTAAGATCTCTGTCATATTTTCGTCCATCAAAATCTGAATCTTTTCAGAGGACAATGGAGCTTAGAATATCACTCTTTGCAAAAGCAAAGCAAGTGTATGTTTCAAACTATTTTTCTTAATCTTCCTAGCAGTTACTGCAAACCATGAAGGAGCTTTTGTACCAACTAACTTCTCATACTCTCAATAAAGAGAAACTAATGACGTAGGGATTTTTGTGAAGTGCTTTTGAGCTAAAAACATCATCATAAGCTTTTATATGGTTTCTTTATCCTTGGACCAAAAATATATCTGTGCCAAACTAAGATGAGAAAAGTCAACTCTCCATAACAAAAGCAAAACAAACTTCATGTAGATCTGTAAGAGAAAAAAATAATGCTGAATGAGAAAAATGGTCATTTGTCAAATGTGATGTGAAAGCTACCTTGGTGAATACCTATTTCACCAAGATAGTAGAAAGGTACCTATTTCTACTATCAAAGAATGCCATGTGGAATAGTTTGTTCTAGAATCAGAAAAGAGCCTCTCCAAACAAGTAGAGCAATAAAGAACATTTCCTTTAGCCAGCTAGCATGTCTCTAAATGCATTTCTACCTGGTTTTATCTATAAAGAAGAGTGAACATTTTTAACTCAGCAACCAATGCGCTGTAAGTAGTTACATAAAACCTTGTTGGTATGGACTTTTGAATCAAGAACTAAAGTGATGGCATTGAAACACGTATACTATCATGTAAGAAACGAAGCACCAGCCTATGTTCGATACAGGATACAGGATGCTTGAGGCTGGTGCACAGGGATGATCCAGAGAGAGGATATGGGGTGGGAGGTGGGAGGGGGATTCAGGATTGGGAGCTCGTATACACCCGTGGCGGATTCATGTCAAAGTATGGCAAAAACCAATACGGTATTGTAAAGTAAAATAAAGTAAAAATAAAATTAAATACATAAATAAAAATAAATTAATTAATCCTAAAAAAAAAAAAGAACTAAAGTGAAATTAGAGGAATGTAGAAGTTGTAATATCTTCAAACAAATTAGGCTTTGACTGTATAAAGCATATTGTTTTTGCTTCGCTGAGATCACTTCATGCTGCTGCTGCTAAGTCACTTCAGTCGTGTCCGACTCTGTGTGACCCCATAGGCGGCAGCCCACCAGGCTCCCCCGTCCCTGGGATTCTCCAGGCAAGAACACTGGAGTGGGTTGCCATTTCCTTCTCCAGAGATCACTTCATATCACTCCTATAATTTCTTACTCCCTACCCAACCCTCACACCCTACACCTGCCTCTTTTGACTTCAGTGGCCAGTGCCACCGACTCTCCTTCAAGGTCTGTCCTCAGGCTACTGAAAGCACTGCTTTGCCCAAATAAAGTAGAAGAAAGTTCTGGGAGTGTACTCCCCTGTCTTCCTCCACCTTCACTGTGTGAAAAGTGTCAGTCACTCAGTCGTGACTGACTCTTTGCGACCCCATGGGCTGTAGCCTGCAAGGCTCCTCTGTCCATGGAATTCTCCAGGCAAGGTACAGAAATGGGTAGGCATTCCCTTTTCCAGAGGATCTTCCCAATCCAAGGATGAAATCTAGGTCTCCTGCATTGCAGGCAGATTCTTTCTAGAGAAGCCCATAGCACTAAGCAAAAAGAGTCCACGTTTTTTGCCTAGGATAAGGCACTCAGAGGATTCAAAATGCCCCAGAGCTATCCTTTGGGTTCAAGGTGAGGCCAAGAAAGACCCCGCCTGAACCCCCACCCTTGCTTGGCCTGCCTCCTTCCCTCCTTCCCTGTCTCTCTTTCTAGTTTCTCCTGGAAGTACCTCCTTCATAAATCACCTGGCCCCAAATTGATTCAAAATGCCCCAGAGCTATCCTTTGGGTTCAAGGTGAGGCCAAGAAAGACCCCGCCTGAACCCCCACCCTTGCTTGGCCTGCCTCCTTCCCTCCTTCCCTGTCTCTCTTTCTAGTTTCTCCTGGAAGTACCTCCTTCATAAATCACCTGGCCCCAAATCATCTTCTCTGAGGCTGTTTCTGGAAAAACTAAGCTAAGGTAATAGCTCAAACCACTAATAAAACTATGCCATCTGCATTCCTTACTAATCTATAATGAGTCATCTATGTATACATGCAATGCTCAAAAACAGAATTTTTCTGAATTGGTTTATATTAACCAACTAAAATTTTACATAATTTGTTAATCACCTTCATAAACCTCTCCCTCAAAGAGAATCTAAAACTAAACATCATCCTAGTGAATGTGAATATAAGTGGAAAGTTCAGTTCAGTTCAGTCGCTCAGTCATGTCCGACTCGTGTCCGACTCTTTGCAACCCCATGAATCGCAGCACTCATATCTGAGGTTATTGATATTTCTCCCAGCAATCTTGATTCCAGCTTAGAAGAGTACAAATAAGGTGTAAAATAATATTTAGGTTTGCAGCAGTTTTGAAGCCTCTTCACTGAATAAAAATTAAGTCAAATTCCTTTCAAGTGATGTATTTTTTAAATAGTCTATAAATTATTTCATTAGGTCCCTTGAGAGACATTTGGCTTCTTTCAAATTAATATAGCAGTTGATCACCTAATAGGGTTTAATTTTGATAGAGGACACACTGTGAAAAGAAATAAAAAGTCATGATAAATAGGAGCAGCTTTGAAAATGAGTAGTAAGTGTTTTTTGACCCACTTCCAACTCATTAAAATTTTTCTGAATCCAACCTAAATCCTTGCCTCAGAACCTTAATAGCCTTTAGTCAGAAAATTGAATTAACTTTTGAATTTAACTTGTAAAGGTCAAAAGGAACATACTTCTAATGACAAAGGAAATTAAATATGTGCTAGTTCATCTTCTATTGTTTAATACCTAATATATCATTTATCTGAAAATGAGAGGAAAATTCTTTTTTGTGCAAAATAATGCCCATTTTTAACTAGAAAAATATGGTTATGTTCCTTTTAAGTTAATTCTATCTCCTTTCTTTGAAAACCAGAGAAATATTCATATCTAATATGAGTTATAGTTTGAAATATAGGTTATCTTATATACAAGCAAGAGAAAATTAGAGACCAGTAGCAGTAATCCCCCTTAAGGTAAATCCAAAATATAAACCCCTTCATTCATTCCACAAACATTAGGTACCAAATATGTATCAAAGACATGTATGGTCCCTTTGTTCATAGAATTTGGTCTGAAAGGGTTTTTCCTCAGTTTTTTTAAATCCTATTTGACTTCTTTTCAGTCCAAAATTGACACTGTTGCTCAATCCATTCCTCTTGAAACGATCTTCTCCCTAATGTCAGTATCTAGAGAGAAACGAGACCTCTGAAATATTCATCCCTCCTGATGCCCTCCTATTTTTCCTAGTCTCCTACTGCATCTTTCTTTTGTTCATCTCTAAATGTTGACTTTCCCCAAGAGTCAAGTCATGTCTGGCTGTTTATTTAGCTTCATCCACCCCCCCACAAGCTGCTGACACCACACAGCCATTTCCAGGCTGTATTAGTCTATGCTCTAGAGGTGTATTCTCACCTGTCCACCACTCCACCTGGATAATCCAGAAACCTCAGGCTCAAGGTATCCTCTTTCTTTTCATCAAAAAGTATGTAAAGGAAAAAATTCCCCTTCCCTATCTTCCTAAGCCCATAAAATTCAACCCATTCATGACAAAACCTAGCTGCCTTAAATCAGAAAATCTTTTACCTGGACTACTTTATATAGTACTTAGCTGGTCTTTTGTTCTCTAGTCTCTCCTTCCCACCTTTCTGCCAAGTCAAAAATTGTGTGGTACAACCTAAATTATCAATCATAAATCAGATATGAACCACGTCAATCTTCACTTTAAAATCCTCATACTCCCTTGTTAAGCCACAGCATAAAATCCAAATTCTCCAATACAGTACACATCTTCTTGCCCATGCCTCTATTGATGGACATGTAGGTTGCTTCCATGTCTTGGCTATTGTAAACGCTACTACAATGAACATTAAAGTGCATGTATCTTTTTGAATTACAGTTTTATCTGAGCCTGTGCCCCGTAGTGGTATTGCTGGGTCATAGGGTAGCTCTCATATCAATTTCTTATGGAACTTCCATGCTATTCAACAACTACACTCCAATAAGAAATGTTAAAAATAATAAATAAATACAGCGCACAGTGCTTTCCAACCTCATTCATTCTGGCTTGTAAGATTCCTCTCCGTCTGTCTCTATCACCCATTCAGCAGTACTGAAATCACAGGCGTGGTCAAGCCTGTGTTTTCGTCCATATAGCTCTCTCTTCCTGCCCTGCTGCCCTACACCACCTTGTATATAGCTGAGAGCATCTTAAAAATAGGCACTGATTTCTATTCATTTTTGTACCTTCAGAACCTAGCTGAGTACAGGATTCTCATGGATGTTCAATTGACATTGAATTCAAAACCATTTACAATGTGGTTTTAACTCTGCTTTTCTGTCTCATCTCCAACTTTTCACCCAATTCACCCAATTTTCTAGTCATATAGACTATTCATCATGACTGAACAAGGCATGCTCTTTCATACTCTAAGCTCCTTGTTAAAAGCCTATTCATCCTCCAAGAATTAACTCAGTTATGGACTAATCTACATTCTAGATGCATATTTTCCTTTATGATGTGAGAGTTTCTGCATCTTTTCTCTTCAGATTATAGACTATTCATCATGACTGAACAAGGCATGCTCTTTCATACTCTAAGCTCCTTGTTAAAAGCCTATTCATCCTCCAAGAATTAACTCAGTTATGGACTAATCTACATTCTAGATGCATATTTTCCTTTATGATGTGATGGTTTCTGCATCTTTTCTCTTCAGACATACCCAGGTAGAATTGTCATCCTTTTCAATAGCTAATTACTCATAAAACTTACCAAATTAAATCATATATATACATATATATATATATATATATATATATGTCTTGATCATCATAAGATATTTATCTTGTCTCATTTGTATCTCCAGCACCAAGAACATTGCCTGGGAAATTAAACTGAAAAACAGATTATTTGGGGCATTGGATTCTCAAACACATAGTTCATTAGTTTGGCTGACATTAGACTTTCATGGGGAACTTTAAAAAAATACCAGTGACCCTGTCCCATCTCCAGATAGTCTTGCTTAATTGGTCTGGGAGAGATGCATCGCTCGTATTATTGGCAGTGTTCCATGGCTGATTGGCAGGGAATATTGGCAGGGAATGGCAGTGGGCAGCCCTAGAGACATGAGAAGGGTCACATTATAGAGCATGAATGCCAGCTCAAGGCGATTAAGGACTAACTTGCTCTGGGACCACATCATCCCTCACCATGGACTCTCCAATTGGTCGAGACTCTTGGGAGACTGAATGAATGAGTTTTCAATGATCAATTCTACAGTGTCCTGAGGACCACTTACCTTTCTTTGGTCAATAGACACAATACTAAAAAGCACTCTCTCCCATCCTCTCTCTCTCTTTTTCTCACAACTCACTTGCTGCAAGCTCAAACAAGTATTTCCTGTCTGCTTACGGGAGTACTGGCTTTTGTCTCCATGGAATATTTTAAGCACTAACTTGGGTTCTCAATCCTCTTTCCCTACAATAGCTCCTTCACCACCACAGTAGTCACCTGATGACCCTCACTTACAGCCTCAGATCTGCAGCGGCTTTTGAGTCATTTTGACAAGGACAACAATAATTGCCACAGCTTCAGCCTAACACCTAGCAAGCTATGGCATCCTGCCGCAAGACCAAGCAGCCAAAAAGTTAAGTTCTAGGGACATGCCCCCAAGACTGCCTCAGCATCACTTATGACTCACGCCTCCCCCACAAGGCTATCCTATCTGATAGCAGAAGGACAGATCGATCTCATGGGACCACTGATCCTGCCTTGTTCCTCCCACTACTCCAGTCACTGCCCTGCAGACCCCATATTATGTTATGGTCCATCAGCTTCAAACTCGCCCTTCTCTTCTCTGCTTTGCGATGCTGAGACGAGGACTCTGCAGCCTGCATTTCTGTTTTGCTGGCTGGCTCTGTTAGACTCTTCCAATAGGGCTGCTGAAGGAGACTCCAGGCCTGCAGAAGGGGAGAGTCTCCTGCTTCCTGCTCACTCTCCATGGGATTTCTGTTCCTGACAGCATTGATCAACCATGCCTCTGCTTCACCCTGGCAGTTAATCCCAATTAATAGCAAATCCAGTTTGCAGTTTGTTTGTTTTTTCCCCAATTTTATAAGCCCGCTCAGAGACACCAGCAGCCGCTTGTGCCTCCTTTCAGAAATTCAGGTCCCAGGTCCACAGGGTCCCTCCTCTGACCATCCAAAAACCAGCCCCCTCCTCCAAGCTGTAAGTTGTAACAACTCCGACTCCTTCCTTCTCGTTCTCAACCTCTCTCAGCCTCAGGGTTGACGGCTGCTCCCTGCAGTTGTTACCTTGGAGATAACTTCAGGTTGTCTTTTAGCCTTGTCAATTTTTCAATCATTAATTAACAATTCTTTATGTTAAATTCTCACTGTGGGGGGAAAAAAAAAAAAAAGTGTGATTCCTTATTTTAATTGCACCCTCTTATTACAGGCCTGGCTCAAACAGGCATAGTTGCCTGAATTATGTCTCAGCTAGTTCTGTGCCTTGAAGCTCTCAGCTGTCCTCATTGGAATCTGCCTCTGTATCATGAACAAAAATGTTTGAATTGTAATATTCGATCCACTACTGATGTAGTCATAGTCATATACTATGGACTATTTGACTTGAATTTTATTTTCAAAATAATAATAATAGCAGTTTCCATTTTTAAGGAATAACAAATATAGCAAATATACCATTAGTTCTTATAAAGAAAATGTCCATGCATCTTCAAATTTTCCAATACTGTTGCCAACATAAGTACCTGGCTTCCTTGGCATCTGGGGTCAAATGGAAAAGGGTGAAGTACACAAAATGTGCATGCCAAAGTGAGTTAAGCTCCCTCTCCAGCTCATCAACTCACTCTTATACCATGGTTTTAATAGAGCAAATGCTGTAAAACTCTCAGAATGTCTTAACTTGCCATTGATTTTTAGATTCATTCAAAGGCAGTTGAATTTTCAAAGACAAACATAAAATCATCTACTCAATGAACATGAATTTGAGCAAACTCCAGGAGATAGTGAGGGACAGAGGAGCCTGGCATGCTGCAGTCCGTGGGATTACAGAGTCATACACAATTAAGTGACTGAACAACAAAAAAACTTAGTACTGCTATTTATTTAGCACTTAATGCATGATTATCACTGTACTTCAATTCAGTTCAGTTCAGTTGCTCAGTCATATCTGACTCTTTGCAACCCCATGAATTGCAGCACGCCAGGCCTCCCTGTCCATCACCAACTCCCGGAGTTCACTCAAACTCACATCCATCGAGTCGGTGATGCCATCCAGTCATCTCATCCTCTGTTGTCCCTTTTCCTCACAGTATCTTAATATTGCACATACAGTATTTTATTTAGTCTTTACAAAAATTCTAGAAATAAGTCATATTATTATGTTTCTAATTATAGATGAGAAAACTGGGACACCAACAGGAAAAGTAACCTGCTGATCGCAAAGAACTTGTAAGTAACAGAAGTGGGATTCTGACTATAGAGCCCACATCCGTTGGCCATCCTTAATATGTTAGCTCTACACACACACTTGGCTTGTGAATGCACCTCTTGTGATAAAGACTACACATTGTTTTTACCAATCAGGTGGATAATTGTTTGCTTTTACAATGCCTAAGAAATTATTATCATTATATAATCCTTTCAAAATCTTTTATGATTTTGGATTGTAAACCTACTTTATTGTATATTACAGTTCCCAGCTGCTGAAAGTTCACTAGCAAATCATGGCTTTTTAATGTAATGTGTTTCCCAGGATACAGTTCCCAGCTTCTGAAAGTTCACTAGCAAATCATGACTTTTTAATGTAATGTATTTCCCAGGAGGAATTAAGTTTCCTGGGCCAGTCCACAAAACATGTGGAATTGTTCATCACATTTTTAGCAGTAAAATTAAGTAGAAAACAACAGAGTTGGCTTTTCCTTTTAAAATTATAAAATATATATTTAAAACAATGAGCCCTTTTGAAAAGCTATGGAACTCAGCAGGGCTGTAGGAAGGCCAGGTATCTTCTGTGGGGTGCAGGGGGTATAGGACATACACATGAAATGGGAGAGGATAGAAGTTACTCTGCCCACAAAGCCCCCAAGAGGGAAAATAACCATGCCATTACTCCCTATCTACCTGCCTACCCACCCTACCATTGGCATAGAGTATGTTCTTCCCTAAGGAAAAAGGAGGTAAACTGGGGGTCATAAGCCTAGCAAATAAATTTATCAGAGAGCCATATCACCAGCCAGCCATATAAAGAGAAAGGCATCAAAGTCAAGCTTAAAAGGGGAAAAAATGGCTGTCTCAGGTTCAGGAAGGTGATGGGTGTGAAGTAGAGAGGAAGTTCCTCTGAACAATTTTGTTACCAGAAGTCAAGTGATAGGAAGAGGAGGTGCTTTAAAAGAAAAGCATGTTAGCTGTGATACCATCATAGATAAAAGCTATGAAATAGATGAGCTGCAGGTACATTGGGCGTATTGTTGGGACCATTCCTACACAATCCTTTCAAGAATCACACTTATCTTTGGCTTCCCTTATTTAGTTGTTTAGATAAGATCTTGTTTCCAGGGAGACTCTTACTCAGATATTTTTGGCAAAATGCTACCAGTAAGAAATGAATCTAAATTGTTTAATTCTGAAGAGACTTCACATTTTTCCTCTTTTTAATCTTTTAATTCATGTATTCATCCTGTCAGCAAGAGTTCATCATAAACCCTCTGTGGGGCACTGTCCTAGGTGCTAGAAGATACACCAGAGAAAAATACTGCCTCCAAAGAGTTTATAGCTTAGTTTTACAATCATTTGAGAGTCATCTGAAAAGTATTTTTAATAAAGTGGCAAAGGATAAAGGATGCTTCCAGATAGCTACAATATTATCTGTCTTTGAAAGAAAATATGGATTCCCAGACAAATCAATAAATTTTCCTTTTAAAGTGATATCAGGCAAATGTGACCTGTACATTTTTTATTTGGCCTTATAGTTTTTGGCTTGCACATGTTTAGGCCATGTAGAGCTGTTGTTTGAAGCACAAAGATAATGGACAAAGTAGACATGAAAAAAGCAAAGTGTATACCATAAGCAGAGGTTTGCCCTGACATTCTGCACATTTCCTCCTATTTGAACCAAAAGCTGAAACTTAACCTTTGAATGTGTTTTACAGAATTTAAGAAATCTCTAACTCATCAACTAGGTTCCAAATATTGTCAGCTGAACATATATCAGGAGACTTCTCAAAGTTTCTGGAGAGTTCTTAATTCAGGGAATAAACATGAAACATAGATTGCTACTGAGGAAATTCCCCAACACACCATTAGAGGAAAGAATACAAGGCTCCAGAAAAGGAAATGCTAAGATGTCAAAACCTCCTTCAAACAGAATCTTAAGGCAAGAGCCCATCTATGCTGAATAGATTGAAAGAGCATTGAAAGAAGATGAGTCCAGCTTTTAACAGATGTTTTTCTCTAAAGTAGATAATACAAGCCTATGAAATAAGCTATTAGAAAATAAAATTGTAAGTAAAATCAAATGGTAAAATTCAGTCTATAAACACTAGAAGTGAAATCTAATAAAAGTTGATTAATTTTGACTCTGTTAATTCAGAATTTCAGATAATCTCATAAAAAATAAACTAAAGTTGCCCCTTTGGTAATTTAGGGAGAAAGATCTTCTAGGTCAGTATTTCTCAATGTTAATGTTCATAGGAATCATCTGGGGATCTTGTTAAATGCATTCCAGCAGCTCTGGGGTGGGGCCTTGAGTGTCTGCATTTTTACTGACTCCCTGCCAGTCCTTCAGGGCTTCCCTGGTGGCTTAGCTGGTAAAGAATCTGCCTGCAGTACAGGAGATCTGGGTTCAGTCCCTGGTTTGGGAAGATCCCCTGGAGGAAACGGCTACCCACTGCAGTATTCTGGCCTGGAGAATCCCATGGACTGTATAGTCCATCGGGTCACAAAGAGTCAGACATGACTGAGTGACTTTCACACACTGCTAGTACTTCACTCCCTGCACAAAAGTGCTTTGAGTAGCAAGGATCTGATAAAATCAGTATAAACCAAATTGTACCGGGAAGAGCAAACCAAGAAAAAAACGTACTTCCACAATATCATTGGAGAAGAAATCGACTACTTACAAATGAGTCTTTGCTGTTCATTAAAACAGTTTTGGTAGGAGTTCTACATGGTAACGTGCTGTAAGCGAATAAGTGGAGTTCATTCACATTGTCAAAAAATGAAAGCAAAAAGAGATTTTCTTTAGAAATACTCTACTTTATCCCATTTTAATTCTAGTTTCATTCATTTCTAGTGCTTTCATTTTAGTTAATGAATATGTGGAATTTTGACCACTAAAAGCAAAAGAAAATATCTTTACCCATCTTCAATTTTTCTTGGGTTCATTTTCCCATCAAGTTTTATAATTTCCCCACATATTTACTCAGGAAAAGCATACACACAGAGAGAAAAATACTGCTAAGAGCAAGTCCTAAAGTAACTAATTCAGAACAGATTCTAAGATGAGCCACTCCCACTCCAACCCAACCTGGTAAGAGAGATAAACAACAAAATTGTTAAGGTAAATATTATGACATAACACTCACTATAAACATAATGCATCAAAAGCTCCAAAGTAGTATTTTCATGGGTCACTACCATGACTGACAATTATTAATAGTTGAGGTTGTCCAAAAACCTTTGGTGTGCCTTGGTCCCTACCACATTGCTGAAGCTAGAGAAATAAGAATGAATGGTAATTGCACTTTCCTATTTCCAGGGAGTGTAAAGATATATGAATTTTGTGGGTATCTGTCTTTAGCCACCAATGATGATCTTGTTTTCTGTGGTAAATGAATAGAAGCAGTGGCCAGGAGGACAGAGAGATATATGTAATGACAGGAGCGTGCAGGCAGGCATAAGATGCCGCAAGAGAGAGTGCTTTCTGGGGAAAGAAACAAAAGGTACAGTTCCCTTTTCTCCACATCCTCTCCAGCATTGATTGCTTGTAGATTTTCTTTTCTTTTTGATGATGGCCATTCTGACCAGGGTGAGGTGATACCTCATTGTAGTGTTGATTTGCTTTTCTCTAATAATTAGTGATGTTGAACACCTTTTCATGTGTCTCTTGCCCATCTATATGTCTTCTTTCAAGAAATGTCTATTTAGATCTTCTTCCCATTTTCTAATTGGGTCATTGGTGGTTTTGATATTGAGTTGCATGAGCTGTTTATGTATTTTAGAGATTAATCCCTTATCAGTTGCTTCATCTGATCCTCTCGCACTGTTGTTGGGAATGTAAATTGATACAGCCATTATGGAAAACAGTATGGAGTTTCTTTAAAAAACGAAACATAGAACTACCATATGCCCCAGCAATCTCATTACTGGGCATATGCCCTGAGAAAAATATAATGGAAAAAGTCACTTCTATCATATTCTCATGCTAATTGCAGCACTATTTACAATAGTCAGGACATGGAAGCAACCTACCTGTCCATAAACTGATGAACGGGTAAAGAAGATGTGGTTTGTTGTTGTTTAGCCACTCAGTCGTGTCTGACTCTTTGTGACCCCACAAACTGTATCCCACCAGGCTCCTCGGTCCATGGAATTTTCCAGGCAAGAGTACTGAAGTGTGTTGCCATCTCCTTCTGACTATTACTCAGCCATGAAAAGGAATGAAATTGGGTCATTTGTAAAGATGTAGATGAACCTAGAGTCTGTCATACAGAGTGAAATAAGTCAGAGAAAAACAAATGTTATATTACTCTATTAACACATATATGTGGAATCTAGAAAAAAATGGTACAGATGAACTTATTTGCAGGGTAGGAGTAGAGACAGATGTAAAGAACAAACATGTGGAGACAGTGGGGAAAAGGGAGGGTGGGACAAATTGGGAGATTAGAATTGACATATATACATGACCATGAGTAAAGCAGAAAGCCAATGGGAGCCTGCTGTACAGCACAGGATGCTCAGCCTGGGGCTCTGTGATGACCCAGATGGGTGGGATTGGGTGAGAGGGTGGGAAGGCGGTTCAGAAGGGAGGAGATATATGTAAACATATACTCAGTCCATTGTACAGCAGAAATGCAACATTGTAAAGCAATTATGCTCCAGTAAATAAACAGACTAATAATTAAAAAAAAAAAAAGATAGGAAAATGAAGGAAAAAGAGAAGTGTAGAAATACAATATTAAAGCAGCAGAAAAAGAAAACAGAAAGGAAGGAGATACTGAGAAGTTAGAAGCACTTTCAAAGCCAAACTTTTAGCCACATAGCTGCCTGCATTGGAGCCTGGAGAAGGAGAATTTCCCACATATAATACTGGTATCACCCAACATGACAGACACATTCCTAAGCACAAGCATGGGGTGGAAAGTATTTTCCTGTTTTGAAGATGATTAAACAATCAAATAATAATTGACTACCCTATATCAGATGCCATGTTTGTTAAGCAAGATTTCCTTTACCTATAGGGAAAAAATTAAAACAATCTAACAATACAAGCACTGCAATAAACTTGGCATTTGTATTTCTCATTATAAATGAATTAAGTTGGCATGGATGGAAAAAAGAAAGAGGTGAGGAAGGGCAGAAAAGGCAGAGGGAGAGCCCTACACCAAACCACAGCTTGAGCTGTCCTTGAGAATAACTAGAACACAGAAACCAAGATTCATCAAAGTTTCAACTTGGTAGACCCAGCTGCACAAACTGGGAGCTAAATTGAATACCAGATGAACAGAATCAGAGCAGAAATCAAAAGAAACCTACTGAGCATAAGAGAGGAGTTTGAGAGGGAGACAAATAGGGGGAAAATGACACAGAGATCAAGATCGGAAGGCAAAGAGAACTGAGACTGGAGAAGAAAGCGTGACAGAAAGCGAGCTGTAAATAAGGACGGACTGCAGAGAATTCTTTTTATGTGGGTCTCAGTGAGATTCCTCGGTCTCAGAATGAACCTGAAAGGAGAGCCCCAGACCTAACACTTAGGGGTCTTTTATTCCCAGCCTACTGACTACCCAGACTTCACAGGATATACAAGCCCCTTCCAGCTGGCAGGTGCGGCTGCTCTGGCGTGTGCGGGGGAACAGATTAGTGACTCTCCAGGCTTGCCCAGCTCTGCGCCTCTCTTGACTCCAGTTCAAGTGCTAACTCTGTTGGAAATAACACTGTGCTATGCTTAGTCACTCAGTTGTGTCCGACTCTTTGTGACCTCATGGACTGCAGCCCACCAGGCTCCTCTGTTCATGAGGATTCTCCAGGCAAGGCTACTAGAGTGGGTGGCCATGCCCTCCTCCAGGGGATCTTCCCAACCCAGGGATCCATCCCAGGTCTCCTGCATTGTGGGCAGATTCTTTACCAGCTGAGCACAAGTGAAGCCAAAGAATATTGAAGTGGGTAGCCTGTCCCTTCTCCAGGGGAACTTCCCAACCCAGGAATTGCACCAAGGTCTCCCGAATTGCAGTCAGGTTCTTTTATCACCTGAGCTACCAAGGGACCATATGAAAGTAGATCAGACAGAAAAGCAACTAAGGCCCTTAAGATGCCTGAGTAAGTCAGGTGGCACGTGTTCTAACAACTGAAATCATTGTTGCATTTGAAAGGGTGGGGTCTGTTTCAAATAAAAGAAAAGGAAGCATCCAGGGCTAGTAAGGTGTTTCTTTGAGTCATGCTCTTCCAGGAAGTAGACCTTCCAAGAATTATGCTGGGAATTAGAAAAGGTCCTGCTCTCAGGATAATTGACATTGCTACTGCCTTCTCTCATCTTCAGTAAGGGGCACTCATGACTGATGTTCCTTAAAGAGGGAAATGAAGAACTGCCTCAACCCTTAGCATGTGAACGCTGATGGGTATTTCTGGAAGTTCCTCAGTGTTTTATTTTTTCTCAGTAGTTCTTACTAGTCACCAGAAACCCACCCCTGAAGACATCAGTTTCTGCTCACCCTCCACCCTCTCACCAATAATGCAAGCCTATGCTTTGACCGATCTTTGTACCTCTTGTTAGTAACTACTATCTGCTGGTGAATTGAAAATACGGGTCCTATTCAGTCCTGAGAAAGACATTTCCTAAAAATGCATGGAAATAAAATACTTGCATAAGCAGAGTGTTCTTATAAATCTCAGTATTTATGTCTTTAATACTCACCAAGTTGCCTGGTACTAAAAATAACACTTGATCTTTACAAGCCCAAATGGCAAAATCAACAATGAAAACCATACATAGGTCTCAAGAGAAAAGTTGGAAAGAGAAATGAGAACTCTGTTCCCTAGAGATTTTCCAAAGCAGAGGTGTGAAGACAGGAAACATTTTCTTTGACCTCTGCCTGTCTTATTTTTCTAGTCCTTCTACCATGATGCCCACTTCCTCCTAGTTTCCATTGTCTACCTGTAATCACTGCCCAGAGTACATCTCACCTTGGAGCAGTTCAGCTTGGGTAGCCCTTCCTCCAGTAATTTCCTATCTATATGCAGGATATGGGGCAACAACAAGGTTGAAATCAACACAGCCACCTACAAACAAAATTCTGATGAAACCAAGTGTTTCAACCTCAACATAATGATTCTATGCTACAGAAGTCAGAATAGTGTTTACTCTTTGGTGAATAGTTAGAGACGAAGGGGGCATGAGCCTCAGGGTGTGGTGGGGTGGTTTCCTAGGTATTGAAAATTTTGTTTCTTCATCCAGTGCCAGTTCCACTGGGTATTTTCAGTTTGTGAAAACCCACTGAGTAAAACACTTAGAATATATGGGCTTTTAAAATATGTTATATGTTATAGAACATGTTAAAATAGAATGACCTTCGGAATGACACAGTGCAGGAGATTGAGAGGTTCAGAACTCAAAATATAATCAACATAACCTTGGTATTTTAAGAAAACATAGTCCAGACAAAAAGTGGAATACCATTTGACAATGCTATTAATACAAATCCCTTATAAATACTATTTAAAATATTTTACAAAATATACTTTTCCTTTTTGGGAAGCATCTTTGAAAGAGGTTTTCACCCTTTCTGAATGAGCTTTCAATGGCTTGGTCTAAAAGGGATCTGTTGGGCATCCAGTGTTAAAGACTGGTGCTTCCACTGCAGGAGGAAGAGGTGCAATCCCTGATTGGGGAACTAAGATCCCACATGCCTCGCAGCATGGTCAAAAAATAAAATAATAAATAAATAAAAGGTGTCTGTTGGAAAGGAGCTGAGGAGTGTCACCAGCACTGCACTGTCCCAAGAACATGACAAGTACAGCAAAATCAGACCATAGTGGTTGCAGGTCACTAGCCCATGAGAGAGCTTTCCTGGTGGCTCAGATGGTAAAAAGTTTTCTTGCAACACCAGAGACTCAGGTTCAGTCCCTGGGTTGGGAAGATCCCCTAGAGAAGGGAATAGCTACCCACTGCAGTATTCTTGCCTGGAGAATTCCATGAAATGAGGAGCCTGATGGGCTACAGTCCATGGGGTTGAAAAAGAGTTGAACACAGCTGATTAGATCATCACTCTCATCAGTTGATTGGATCATCCAACCAATACTTGCTCAGATTCCATACTTAGCAACTCTATCATAGAGAAAAAACTTAATTTCATTGCTCTAAGTGAAAAAATGTTCTGATTTTACATATATCTCTCTGGAGTCACAAACTTTTTTTTTACAATCTGTGGACACTTTCTTTTGTGTGTGTGTGTGTGTGGACACTTTCTAATCCAAAAATAATAACGAAACTCTTCAGTTCAGTTGCTCAGTCGTGTTCAACTCTTGGGGACCCCCATGGACTGCAGCATGCCAGGCTTCCCTGTCCATCACCAACTCCCAAGCTGACTCAAACACATACCCATCAAGTCAGTGATGCCATCCAACCATATTATCCTCTGTCATCCCCTTCTCCTCCTGCCTTCAATCTTTCCCAGCATCAGGGTCTTTTCCAATGAGTCAGTTCTTCCCATCAGGTGGCCAAAAGTAATGGAGTATCAGCTTCGGCATCAGTCCTTCCAATGAATATTCAGGATTGATTTCCTTTAGGACAGACTGGTTTGATCTCCTTGCAGTCCAAGGAATCTCAAGAGTCTTCTCAAACACCACAGATTACTTTTGTCAGCAAAGTAATCTCTCTGCTTTTTAATATGCTGTCTAGGTTTTTCATTGCTTCTCTTCCAAGGAGAAAGTGTCTTGTAACTTCACGGCTGCAGTCATCATCTGCAGTGATTTTGGAGCCCAAAAAAATAAAGTCGGTCTTTGTTTCCACTGTTTCCCCATCTATTTGCCATGAAGTGATAAGACCAGATGCCCTGATCTTAGTTTTCTGAACATTGAGTTTTCAGCCAGCTTTTTCACTCTCCTCTTTCACTTTCATCAAGAGGCTCTTTAGTTCTTCTTCACTTTCTGCCATAAGGGTGATGTCATCTGCGTAATGAGGCTATTGGTATTTCTCCCAGCAATCTTGATTCCAGTTTGTGCTTCATTCAGCCTAGCATTTCACATAATATATTCTCCATAAAAGTTAACTAAGCAGAGTGACAATATACAGCCTTGACATACTCCTTTCCCAATTTTAAACCAGTCTGTTGTTCTACATCCAGTTCTAACTGTTGATTCTTAACCTACATATAGATTTCTCAGGAGGCAGGTAAGGTGGTCTGGTATTCCCATGTCTTGAAGAAATTGCCAGTTTGTTGTGATCCACATACTCAAAGGCTTTGTTGTGGTCAATAAAGCAGAAGTAGATGTTTTTCTGGAATGCTCTTGCTTTTTCAATGATCCAACGGATGTTGGCAATTTGATCTCTGCTTCCTCTGCCTTTTCTAAATCCAGCTTGAACATCTGGAAGTTCATGGTTCAGGTACTGTGGAAGCCTGGCTTGGAGAATTTTGAGCAATACTTTGCTAGCATATGAGATGAGTGAAATTGTGCCACAGTTTGAACATTGTTTGGCATTGCCTTTCTTTGGGATTGGAATGAAAACGGACCTTTTTCAGTCCTGTGGCCACTGCTAAGTTTTCCAAATTTGCTGGCATATTGAGTATAGCACTATCACAGCATCATCTTTTAGGATTTGAAATAGCTCAACTGGAATTCCATCACCTCCACTTGCTTTGTTCGTAGTGATGCTTCATAAGGCCCACTTGACTTCACATTCCAGGAAGTCTGGCTCTAGGTGAGTGATCACACCTTTGTGGTTATCTGGGTCATGAAGATCGTTTTGTATAGTTCTTCTGTGTATTCTTGCCACCTCTTTCTAATCTCTTTTGTTCTGTTAGGTCCATACTATTTCTGTCCTTTGTTGTGCCCATTTTGCATGAAATGTTCCCTTGGTATCTCTAATTTTCTTGAAGAGATTGCTCATCTTTCCCAGTCTGTTGTTTTCCTCTATTTCTTTGCACTGATCACTGAGGAAGGCTTTCTTATCTCTCATTGCTATTCTTTGGAACTCTGTATTCAAATGGGTATATCTTTCCTTTTCTCCTTTGCCTTTTGTGTCTTTTCTTTTCACAGCTATTTGTGAGGCCTTCTCAGACAACCATTTTGCCTTTTTACATTTCTTTTCCTTTGGGAGAGTCTTGATCACTGCCTACTGTACAACATCATGAGTCTGTCCACAGTTTAGGCACTCTACCAGGTCTAATCCCTTGAATCTATTTCTCACTTCCACTGTGTAATTTTAAGGGATTTGATTTAGGTCATACCTGACTGGTCTACTGATTTTCCCTACTTTCTTCAATTTCAGTCTGAATTTGGCAATAAGGAGTTCATGATCTGAGCCACAGTCAGCTCGCAGCCTTGTTTTCGCTGACTGTATAGAGCTTCTCCTTCTTTAGCTGCAAAGAATATAACCAGTTTGATTTGGGTATTGAACATTTGGTGATGTTCACGTGTAGAGTTTTCTCTTGTGTTGTGGGAAGAGGGTATTTGCTATGACCAGTGCATTCTCTTGGCAAAACTCTGTTAGCCTCTGCTCTGCTTCATTTTGTACTCCAAAGCCAAATTTGCCTGTTACTCCAGGAATCTCTTGACTTTCTACTTTTGAGTAGTGTTTATAATAACTCCCTAAGGGGTGTGGCCACCAAGCTGGGATACAAACCAATCCCTCTGGAAAAACACGCCCAACAAAGCACTGGGACCTGTTGTTCCCTGCCTGGGGAGATGTGTAGGCTGGATCCCTTTCTCTTTGGGGAGCTGCTTGCTTTCTCCATGAATGAGAATGTGTGTGACTCCTACTGTGTGTCAGCTATAGCAGAGTGTCATATTGAAGCAATGAAAACACGTTTTGATATTCAGAGTGATTTGTAAATTTTTTAATACACGTGTAATCAACATACAATGTTATATTCATTTCAGGTATACAAAATAACAATTTGATATTTGTATACATTTCAAAATGCACACCACCATCAGTCTAGCGAACATGTCACCATTCACAGTTACAGAATTTTTTTTCTTGTGATGAGAACTCTTAAGATTTAATTTCTTAGTAACTTTCAAATATGCAGTAGTGCGTTATTAACTACAGTCATCATGCTGTGCCTATCGGCTCACACGTGTTAGAACAGAGAACATCGAAAAGACAAGAAGTAACAAGTGCTGGTGAGGATGTGGGGAAAAGAGAGCCCAGTGTAATGTTGGTGGGAGTACAAACTGGTGTAGCTGCTGTGAAAACAGAACGGAGGTTCCTCAAAAATTAAAAATAGAGGTACTCCAAGATACAGCAACTCCAGTTCTGCATATTCATCAGGAGAAGGGGAAAACACCAAGCTGAAAAGATACGGGCACATGCATGCTCCCCGCTGCGTTGTGTGTGATCGCCAACATACGCAAGCAACAGAAATGTCTGTGGACAGAGGAGTGAAGAAACTGAGATACACACAGAAATACTATTTAGCCATTAAAATAATGAAATCTGGCCATTTGTGACAATATGGATGGACCTGTAGGGTATTACACAAAATGAAACCAGTCAAAGGAAGACAAACACCACCTGATCTCACTTATAGATGGAATCTAAAGAAAGGAAAATGATCTCTACAGAGAGCAAACTGGTAGCTGTCAGTGGTGGGGAGAAATGCACGAAGGGAGTTAAGAAGGTACAGAGAGAGCTTATGGTGAGTCCTCAGGAAAGTTGTCAAAGAGATTTGTTATAAACTTCACACCTCTTGAACAGTCACTATACTGGCAGTACTTTAGGCTCAAGAACTTGAATCGGTGTTTTGTATCAGTCTTACATCCAGGGTGCCTAACACACTTCATAATACCCGTCAATTTAATGGGATTTGATAATTCTGAGGAAGAATCACAAACCACTGACAGGGAGAAGCACCTGCTAACAATTGTAAAGGGACACTTTGAAAAGCAATTTTAAATATTTAAAATACATACGGTTTCAGAATTCATCACTCATATGTTTATATGGTTTTAAAAGTGCAATCTATTTTTTTTTAATTTTACTTAGCTCATTTTTCTTTTTCCTCAATCTTTCTTGTGCTCTGAAATAGAAATATTGTAGCTTACATATTTCATACAGATATTTCAAATATGAATTTTCCATTCAGAGGAAATCTTGTGCTTTTCCATTGAGGAGACTATCTAGCATCAAGTCTATACCATTATTTGAAACACACCTAAAATGTTCTGTCATGTTGATCCTCAGCAATCATGAAGAAAACTTTCCCAGAAACTTTATGTCCAGCATTACTTCATAATACCCGTCAATTTAATGGGATTTGATAATTCTGAGGAAGAATCACAAACCACTGACAGGGAGAAGCACCTGTAACAATTGTAAAGGGACACATTGAAAAGCAATTTTAAATATTTAAAATACATACAGTTTCAGAATTCATCACTCATATGTTTATATGGTTTTAAAAGTGCAATCTATTTTTTTTTTATTTTACTTAACTCATTTTTCTTTTTCCTCAATCTTCCTTGTGCTCTGAAATGGAAATATTGTAGCTTACATATTTCATACAGATATTTCAAATATGAATTTTCCATTCAGAGGAAATCTTGTGCCTTTCCATTGAGGAGACTATCTAGCATCAAGTCTATACCATTATTTGAAACACACCTAAAATGTTCTGCCGTGTTGATCATACACTCCTCAGCAATCATGAAGAAAACTTTCCCAGAAACTTTATGTCCGGCAGTACATTGTTTCTAAGTTCACGTTTTCTCATACTTTGTTCTTCTACACTTGACAAGGAGAAAATAGCAACTGCTCTCCTGGAGTAACCTTGGAAAAATACATAAGAAATCAACATCAGTCTTAGATCAGTTGTTAAAATGATGCCTAGACACAGGTTGACGTCATTCACACCTGGAGATGAGGAAAAAACAAGAAATAAAAATATCTTATTTCAGTGTCTTGAATTTTCATTTTTCTTTTACCTTCAGATACAACTAACCAAACTATTTACCTAGAAACCACCTCCACCCAATAATCTCACCCAGAATACAACTAACTTCCCTGGGTGATGTGATATAGCAAAGCCAGGTTGAAGAAGCAAGGGAAAAGATGAAATGTGCCATCTAATATCTTTAAGTAAAAGAGAAAGAAAAGGAAAAAGTTCCCTAGCAAATTTACAGAGCACATGGGAAAAAATAAAATGTAGCATTCTATTCACATGCAAAGTTATTTAATACCCAGTAATCTCCACCCTGAAGCACAGACTTCTTTTCTCCCTAACTACTCTAGCAATCATTCTTTTGACACAATAATTATGAATGAACGTTTCTTCATATTATCAAAAGATTTTTTTTTCTTTCTGTCTAAGTAGATCAGCTAATTCAAATTATGAAATTGCTCATGGAACACAGTGGTTCTCAACCAGAAACATTTGTTTTTCCCCAAGAGACATTAGACAATGTCTGAAGACATTTTGGGTTGTCACAACTTGAGGAAGAGAGGGCAGTGTTACTGGCATCTAGTGAATGGAGGCCAAGGATGCTACTAAATATCCCACAATAAACAGTGGAGCCTCCTCCCACTCCCACCTCCCCAAAAAGAATTATTGGGGCCAATAATTCTTAGTTATTATAATTATAATGACAATAAATTTTCCTGGTCATATATCTACCCAGAGAATGTGTGGGGGACTTGCATGCAGTGGACATGGAGATGGGGATGCCCAAATCCCCTTCAAGGGAGACACTGCTATCCCACTTGCTGGGAATGCTGCCAGCAAAGGACCCTCAGTTGCCAGCTTCTTCAAGATTTGCCTCAGTGGCACAGACCCCCCTCAGCCAAGTCCAGGCTCTTCCAGGAGTGGACCACATCCAAAGACTGCTTCTAGCAATCATATAAAGGCCTGACCGTTTCAGCTCCCCAAGGGCCAACTCTGATAGTAGAAATGCCAGAGCTCTCCCGAGAGGTCTGGCCAGCATTTCAATTCAACTTTGCCCTCTGCCCATATCTACTTCCTTCCACACTTATTGACCCCTAATGTACATCCTTCACTCCAGTCTCTGACTCAGCATCTGTTTCTGGAGAACCCAACCTGGGACAAGGCTCATTTGGATGGGAAGCTTCTGAGCAAAAGAAATTTGGTGGAAATAGATTCCCCTAACTGTGAAGAAGGCTAAGTGCCGAAGAATGGATGCTTTTGAACTGTGGTGTTGGAGAAGACTCTTGAGAGTTCCTTGGACTGCAAGGAGATCCAACCAGTCCATTCTGAAGGAGATCAGCCCTGGGATTTCTTTGGAAGGAATGATGCTAAAGCTGAAACTCCAGTACTTTGGCCACCTCATGCTGGGAGGGACTGGGGGCAGGAGGAGAAGGGGACGACAGAGGATGAGATGGCTGGATGGCATCACGGACTCGATGGATGTGAGTCTGAGTGAACTCTGGGAGTTGGTGATGGACAGGGAGGCCTGGCATGCTGCGATTCATGGGGTCGCAGAGTTGGACACTATTGAGTGACTAAACTGAACTGAACTGAACATTCTACATAGGAAATTACCAGAATATTTGTGGAGCCCACAAAAACCTCTTGGGGAAAATCTGAGAGAGAAAATCAGGGGACATTGGCTTTGTCTTAAAACAGAGAGGACTATGCTATGGTAGCAAGTTTAAAATCCCCTAGAGATGTTAAAAAATGGTTCATTTAGAGTAAAAAAAAAATTAAAACAATGTAATTTTCAAAACCCAAAATGCCTTCTGGACAATGACAGAAGACTTTCTCTGAATTCAATCATGAACTTTAAAAACAAACCATAAAATGCAGTGCTGTGTTGGTGAAAAAGAAGATGGGAGTTGAATCCTGAGATTCCAGACTGCTCTTCCTCACCTCTCACTGTTACGAGTCCAAGTTTGGTTTGCTTGCCACACAACAGGCCAATAACCTGGAAACGAGGTGTTGAGGCAAGGAATAGCAACTTGATTCAGAATGCCAAATAGCCTGAGAAGATGGTAGACTGGAGTCCTAGAGAACCATCTTATTAGGGTCTTGAGGTTATTTTATTTTATAGAACAGAGAGGGGGAGGAGGTGAAGAAATATAGTTAAAAGGCCTTAAGTCTTATGAAATATCTTTGGTTTGGCCAGCCTTGGGGCAGGGATGGGGAGTGGGGGTGTTAATTTCTTCTTTCCTCCAGCTATTCACAGGTGGGCAGTGTCAGGATGTTTCCCTGTGAGCTGAACAAAGGCACTTTAACATTCAAGCAGGGGGCAGGGTTCCCTGAGACAGGCCATTATGTGTGCTTATAGCTATTTCAGCTGAGCTATTCCAAATCCTAAAAGATGCTGCTGTGAAAGTGCTGCACTCTATATGCCAGCAAATTTGGAAAACTCAGCAGTAGCCACAGGACAGGAAAAGGTCAGTTTTCATTCCAGTCCCAAAGAAAGGCAATGCCAAAGAATGTTCAAACTACCGCACAATTGCACTCCTCTCACACGCTAGTAAAGTAATGCTCAAAATTCTCCAAGCCAGGCTTCAACAGTACCTGAACCACGAACTTCCAGATGTACAAGCTGGATTTAGAAAAGGCAGAGGAAGCAGAGATCAAATTGCCAACATCCATTGGATCACTGAAAAAGCAACAGCATTCCAGAAAAACATCTACTTCTGCTTTATTGACAACGCCAAAGCCTTTAACTATGTGGATCACAACAAACTGTGGGAAATTCTTCAAGCGATGGGAATACCAGGCCACCTTACCTGTCTCCTGAGAAATGTGTACGCAGGTCAAGAAGCAACAGTTAGAATAGGACATGGAACAACAGACTGGTTCCAGATTGTTAACGGAGTACATCAAGGCTGTATATTGTCACCCTGCTTATTTAACTTTTATACAGAGTACATCATGAGAAACCCTGGGATGAATGAAGAACAAACTGAAATCAAGATTGTCAATAACCTCAGGTATGCAGATGACGCCACCCTAATGGCAGAAAGCAAAGAAGAACTAAAGAGCCTCTTGAGGAAACTGAAAGAGAAGAGTGAAAAAGCTGGCTAAAAACTCAACATTCAGAAAACTAAGATCATGGCATCTGGTCCCATCACTTCATGGCAAATAGATGGAGAAACAATGGCAACAGTGACAGACTTTATTTTGGGGGGTTCCAAAATCACTGCAGTTAGTGACTGCAGCCATGATATTAAAAAACACTTGCTCCTTCGGAGAAAAGCTATGACCAACCTAGACAGCATATTAAAAAGCAGAAACATTACTTTGCTGACAATGGTCCGTCTAGTAAAAGCTATGGTTTTTCCAGTAGCCATGTATAGATGTAAGAGTTGGACTATAAAGAAAGCTGAGCACTGAAGAACTGATGCTTTTGAACTGTGGTGTTGGAGAAGACTCAAGAGTCCCTTGGACTGCAAGAAGATCCAACCAGTCCATCCTAAAGGAAATCAGTCCTGAATATTCATTGGAAGGACTGAGGCTGAAGCTGAAACTCCAATACTTTGGCCACCTGATGCAAAGAATTGACTCCTTAGAAAACACCCTGATGCTGGGAAATACTGAAGACAGGAGGAGAAGGGGATGACAGAGGATGAGATGGTTGGATGGCATCACCAACTCTATGGATATGAGTTTTAGCAAGCTCCAGGGGATAGTAAAGGACAAGAAAGCCTGGTGTGCTGCAGTCCATGGGGTCACAGTCAGACATGACCGAGCAACTGATGTGATAGCTATAGACAGCATCCTTTTAGTCATTTTAACAACAAAAGCAATGGAAAGCAAATGTTAAAGAAATAAATCCAACATGGTGTTAGATTTTGTTCTTCACTGTTATATAATCAGCTAGACTAAGTCATCTCTGCCCTCAAATTCACATCCTTAAGAGGAGATCCATTTCTGATTGGCTGGAGGTTCCCAAACTCTAGTGGGACACACCACTAGAGGGACTTTAAAAGGGAAAGAAGCCATGAGCCAAAAGGCAATGAACCACAGCTACTTTTCCACAGTAAATCATCCTAACATGGCTGAACCATAAAACCTCGATTTGCACAAATGATTTTCATCTGTGAGAAATAAAAATATTAAATATATTGATTGTCAGGAGGGGATGGGCTGCAGAAACTCTTTGAAAGTTATTTAAAACTGAATGAAGATTTTGCACATGATGGCGTTCAAAGAACTGTATTTTATGGGTCATTGTAACTTGTGTTCTTATGGAAACTCATTTTTTCAAACACTGTGTTTTCTATATCTTTGGTTGAGCAGGTAGGCATTTATCTTTGACAGATGATTCCAGCTTTTACAATGCAAAACACTTCTAGAAATTATATTTTAAATGAATCTTCATAAAAATGAGCATAAGCTTTTGCAATTGCCGGTTACAAAATATTTAATGTCAGTGAGATATTCAATAAGTGAGTAGGTAATGATGAGAAGAAATACACATGAATGTTTATTAAGCAGTGTCAACCATGCAAAACAAAGAAAACAGAGATCTTTTACCATGTAGAATCTTACAACCATCTCCAAAGCAAATCTGGTAAATAAAGATCAATCCAGACTGCAATATTCAATTGTCCTAACTACTTTCATTGGCACAACCATAAATGTAACCATAAACCTAACACTGTGGGGCTTGAGGTTCAATACGGAAAATATTTTTGGCAACATGCCTGACCTTACAGGGTCATAGGCATGTAAAGGCAACCCAGTGGAGACCTGGATTTCCCCAGCCCAGAGTGATGAGTAAGGGGTCCAGTTGGAAAGAAGACTGGACATATAAGACTATGTCTAAAAGAAATAGACCACCATCATAGAACCTAGATCCTACTAGAAAGGAAACAAGCAGAGGAATAAACAAGGAAACAAACGCTTTGCTGGGGACAGAGGACAAGAAGGCAACCATCCTAGAAAGGCTGCTATAGATAATAAAGAGGAAGATCTCACTTAAGGAATGGGACCACTAAAGATGATAGCCTCTGAAAAGGTAAAGCTAGTCAGGAGTTTCTTATCAGGGAGTCTGAACAGCCTGGATATACCAGAAGAAATTAGGTCTCATAAACATCATGGCATCCAGTCCCATTCAGTTCAGTTCAGTTGCTCAGTCGTGTCTGACTCTTTGTGACCCCATGAACCACAGCACGCCAGGCCTCCCTGTCCATCACCAACTCCCGGAGTTCACCCAAACTCATGTCCATTGAGTTGGTGATGCCATCCAACCATCTCATCCTCTGTCGTCCCCTTCTCCTCCTGCTCTCAATCTTTCCCAGGATCAGGGTCTTTTCAAATGAGTCAGCTCTTCACATCAGGTGGCCAAAGTATTGGAGTTTCAGCTTCAGCATCAGTCCCTCCAATGAATACCCAGGACTGATGTCCTTTAGGATGGACTTGTTGGGTCTCCTTGCAGTCCAAGGGACTCTCAAAAGTCTTCTCCAACACCGCAGTTCAAAAGCATCAATTCTTCAGGGCTCAACTTCCTTTACAGCCCAACTCTCACATCCATACATGACCACTGGAAAAACCATAGCCTTGACTAGACAGACCTTTGTTGACAAAGCAAAGTCTCTGCTTTTGAATATGCTATCTAGGTTGATCATAACTTTCCTTCCAAGGAGTAAGTGTCTTTTAAATTCATGGCTGCAGTCACCATCTGCAGTGATTTTGGAGCCCAAAAAAATAAAGTCTGACACTCTTTCCACTGTTTCCCCATCTATTTGCCATGAAGTGATGGGACTGGATGCCACGATCTTAGCTTTCTGAATGTTGAGCTTTAAGCCAACTTTTCCACTCTCCTCTTTTACTTTCAACAAGAGGCTCTTTAGTTCCTGTTCACTTTCTGCCATAAGGGTGGTGTCATCTCCATATCTGAGGTTATTGATATTTCTCCTGGCAATCTTGATTCCAGCTTGTGCTTCCTCCAGCCCAGTGTTTTTCATGATGTACTCTGCATAGAAGTTAAATAAGCAGGGTGACAGTATACAGCTTTGATGTACTCCTTTTCCTATTTGGAACCAGTCTGTTGTTCCATGTCCAGTTCTAACTGTTGCTTCCAGACCTGCATACAGGTTTCTCAAGAAGCAAGTCAGGTAGTCTGGTATTCCATCTCTTTCAGAATTTTCCACAGTTTATTGTGATCCACACAGATCATGGCATCCAGTCCCATTACTTCATGGCAAATAGAAGGTGAAAAAGTGGAAACAGTGACAGATTTTACTTTCTTGGTCTCCAACATCACTGTGAACAGAGACTGCAAGGATGGAATTAAGTTGCTTGCTCCTTGGAAGGAAAGCTATGAAAAACCTAGACAGCAGTATTATAAAGCAAAGATACCACTTAAAGACAAACATCCATATAGTCAAAGCCATGGTTTTTCCAGTAATAACGTATGGATGAGTTGGACCATAAAAAAGGCTGAGTGCTGAAGAACCGATGCTTTCAAATTGTGATTCCGGAGAAGACTGAGAGTCCCTTGGACTGCAAGGAGATCAAACTTGTTTATTTCAAAGGAAGTCAACCCTCACTATTCATTGGAAGGACTGATGAAGCTCCAATACTTTGGCCACCTAATGCAATGAGACAGCTCATTGGAAAAGACCCTGATGCTGGAAAAGTTGAAGACAAAAGAAGTAGGCAATAGAGGATGACATGGTTAGATAGCATCACCAACTCAGTGGACATGAATTTGGGCAAACTTCAAGATAGTGGAGGACGGGGAAGCCTGATGTGCTGCAGTCCATGTGATGCAGAGTCAGACACAGCTTAGCTACTGAATAACACCAACAACCATATAGATCTAGATATCAATAGACATAGATATAATCTCTATACATGTTTGCTACCTGAAATCTTGCTAAATATTCCACAGTTTCTTTTTTTAATTTGTATCATAGTATAGTTGATTTACATCATTGTGTTAGTTTCAAGAGTACAGTAGAGTGAATCAGTTATACATATACATATATCTACTTCTTTTTTTAGATTCTTTTCTCATATAGGTCCATATTAGTCATTACAGAGTATTGAGTAGAGTTTTTGGTGCTATACCTTATTAGTTATCTATTTTCTATATAGTACTGTGTGTGTGTCAATCCCAGTCTCCCAATTTATCCCTCCCCTCCCCTTTTCCTCCACAGTTTCTAAGCATGCTTAGTATTCCTTGGGTAAATGACAAAGCTAGCAGAGACTGGCCTCTCATTATGTGTTTTTACTTTTCTATATTCTGTTCATGGCGGTAAAAGTAGAAAAGGATTTAGGAGATGCCATGTTAACATTTGCATTAATTCACACTTTCTTTGGAAGTTTAATCCTATCAGTTAGGAAATGCAAAATTTAAGGTTCTTCCATTTATGGAAATGTACATGCCTTTAATTGGCTGTGTTTTTAATTACTAAGGAGCATTTATTATTTTCTTGTTTCATGTTTATAAAATGGTGAGTGCATTCTCCTACGTAGCACCTGGTTGTTACATAGTTCATGGATTTTGAGCTCAGACTAGATACATTGCTCAATGCAGAATATTGTTCAAGTGCACATTTTGCCCATCCAAAATGACATGCATGCACAATGATTTCACGACTTACAATGCTAAATGAAGTTATAGAGCAATTGGAGAAAGCAGATTGGTAAGCCAGAAACCTAAACCTTTTTACAAATGCATGAATGTAGCCTCCAACTTATCCACATCCCTGATTCCTCCCTCTCCCACTGTCTCCCTCTCCTTTGGGGATCTCAATGATCATTATCATCTCCACCAGAGAAGAAGGTAAAAAAAGAAAAGGCATGAAATTCAGTAGACCCTTTGAAAGGTTAGTTGGAGAAAATGTCAAAACTAATAGCCAAAATGAGGTTTGGAGACTATGCTAAATTTCATTTATCCATGCTCTTCTTCACTTGCCCACCCCATTAGCACAGATAATTGAAAGTTTGCTTCATTTATCATAGCACAGTAAGCAATGCTGTCATTGTAAGTCAAGACCAGCAAAAAGAAAACAGGATTTTAAATTGTTGCAGGAAGGACTATTACAGAAATAAACTAAATTACTTCAGGGAAGACAAAAGAAGTACCAAAAGCAGTTATGGAACCTTTCCCTTTGAAGATTTTTAAAGTCAAGCAACTCCTATAGTGAGGATCTGCTCAGAGACAGAGAAATCAATGTATAATTGGTTAAGGTCCTATGCTCCATAGGTTTATATTAACTCACTTTTTAAATGTGAAAACTATGGATTATTTGAAAAAGAAGGGGTAAATTGGTATGGCTTAATTAATGATATACAACTCAGAAGCCCCCAGTCTTCCCCAAACCGTGATTATGAAATTTGGGTGCATTACCTTTAAAATCCAGTTTACCAATTCCAATGGGACACTAATTTCCACATTCTGAGAGTCGTAATAGTTCTCTGCTACCCCACACATACACAAATTATGAAGAATCCCCAAATTTGTTTATTCTGGTTTGTAACTCAGACATATTCACTACAGATTTCCACAATGGGTGACTTCCAGAGAGCCTGTCTTGATGATCTAGACTCCCTTGTGTTAATGTAAAAAAAAAAAATGCACAATGTGAGAGTGGCAAGTTAAGTTTTATTTGGGGCAAAATGAGGACAACAGCCTGGAAAACAACACCTATGATAGCTCTGAGAAACTTCTCCAAAGAGACAGAGGAGGAAGGTAAGTACATATGTGATTTTGGTGAAGAGGGGATGCATACAGTGAAGCACACATTTTTTGCAGAAGGATTCTGCTAGTCATGAGGAACAGTCATCACCATGGAGGATTTTAGTGCCCTTCTGAATATGAGGAGATGAAAGAGTTGGGCTCGTAAAATCAGCTCCTGAAAATAACTATCCAAAGACCTGTTCTGCTATCCAAAGACCTGTTCTGCCAGTTACCCCCTCTACCCTGCCCCAGCACAGAATGCCTCATTTCTGCTCACCATTCTGAACTCTTTTGGGGGGTGTTGAAAATCAGCAGCTGCAGCAGCACATGATTTAATCCTTGTAGAGGTAGATGGCAAGTGCCAATCTGTAGTTGACACTTGGGTACCTTTTACAGTAACTATTAGAACTTGAATATACTGCAGAAATGACCCTCTCCCCAGGCCCATGCTCACTGTTTACATAGCCTACAAGGAGGAGTTCTGTTGGTTAACCTAGAATTTAGTGGTTTCTTGAGGTACAAGGAAATATATCCACTCCCCAAGAACAAATGAAATCAGGAAAGAACTGCTTGAACCCCATATGTTAATTGGTTTTGCAGCTCTTAGTGATTTGACTCTTCGAATCCATAACTGCTGTATTTTAGATAGAAAATTGTTATCTTTACCTTATGGAAACTATGTTTCAAACCAAGTTGTATAAGAAACTTTAGTGTATGCATATGGGGGTGGGAATATTTAACCTCAGTGCTCACCTGCTTCCCGCCAGTTCTCGCATGCTGTCTGGCCATGTGATGGAACATTACTGTCAATTTCCAACTTGCACACTTCCTAAGGGAAATTGGTGGCTCAACTCAATATTCTCAACTAAGCAAACATTCATTGAATACCTATTGCTGGTACCTACTGCATGTCAATGTGACAAGGTACCTGATGTGCTTTGCTAGGGAAATGCAAGACACTAAGGGAACGCATAAGAGACACCTGACCCAGTCTTCAAGAATCAAGATTTTCTGAAGGAAGTGACATCAAAATTGGAAGCTGAAAGAAAATCAGGAGATTATCAGGTAAAAAAGGGAAATGGATGCAATTCAGGAAAAGAAGATAATCTGTGCAAAGGATTGCACACGCAGGAGAACGTCCTGTGCTCAAGGAATGTCACACGATCCTGACTGGCTGGGGCTGGAGTCAAACTATAAATGATCTCAGATGCCTTGCTGAAAACCTGGAACTTCATCTTACAGGGGCCACAGAAAATCATTACTTGGTTTAAAAGGGAGTGACATGATCAAGTTGATGCTTTAAGAGAATATTCTGATAATTAGTTGTAGAAGAATGTGGCTGGAGGCACTCAAAAGAGGTACAATATAGAGCTGGATTATAAAAAAGAAAATAGAATAAATTCCTCAAGGAGAAAGAATTTGAGCTTAGCCTTGGAATTGGAAAAAGCCCATCCAGGACTAATGGAACAATGCAAATAAGGTTTAGGATACAGGAAAATACAAGGACAAAATATATAAGGGAAGTAGGTGCCTGGGCCAAAGTGTGGGCCTTGAAAAGGAAAAGTGGTGCACAGTGTCGCTTTAACAGTAATTAAGGATGAATTCAGGTAAGACCTCAAATTGTACACTGGCTAGTTTTATTCTGATAACAACATAGACCCCTTGAAGTGTCTTATCATGATCCAGGTTTAGAAAATTAATTCAAGGAGTGAAGCAAATGTTATTGCATGGCTATATTGACCTTGGCATTTTTCAAAGGCAGAGATCAGTTAATTCATATTTGGATTGTCAAGACTTACACTGTATGTATCTGGCAGGTGCCCAATACAGATGCATTGATGTATTAGTTGGTTAGAAGATGGTTGGATGGATTCATGGGTAGAAGGATGAATAGACAGATGGATGAGTAAACTGATAAATCATCACACCACAAGGATAAATGAGCTCTGGGTGAAATAATTTATCAGAACATTTTTTTAAAAAAACCTAGGAAATAAGCAATGAGATTCTCACCACACCCTACAGCAGTTAACATAGAAAATAAATCTTCATCCTCTCTAATGAGCACTAGCAATTGATCTTAACCAACTCTTGTGAGTGTGTCTCCCAAAAATCTACTGTGTAAACTGCCTATTAAGACATTGTTACCTTCAAGACTGCCTTCCAAACCTTAAACTTTTATAGTGCTGAGTTCCCACTTGCCCTGAGGAATAGGACAAGGTGCATCCTTTCCTTGGGTTCGTATACAAAACCCTGAAGATCGAAGTGAAAATACAGAATATACTACTGAGCAACCATGTATTTTTTCCCCAGAAATCAAGACCCCCCTCTCACACCTAAAATAAAACTCTGAGAACCAACTTTTTAATTAGAATGAATAAGTTGCTTCCTTGATTAATTGCACATTGCAGGAAAAAAGACTATGTAGGAGGTAATAATTTATGGTAGCAATTTGAGGTGATTTTATCATAAACTTTCCATGGTTTCATACTGTAGATTTTGGAAAACATAGTACTTTGTCAAAAAGGGAGGAGGGTGGAGGAAGTAAAATAAATATTTAAGCCCAGAGAGATCACTCCAACAAATGTTCATTCTTAGATCATCTGTTCTTCATTTCATGATATACGTTATAAACAACAGCCTCACTCCAACTCTCACATTGCTGCATACTTTAAAATTCAGCAAATATGTTAGTGCACATATATAATGTATTGTTGTAGTTTGCAGTCACAGATAACTCTACTAATGGAGTTGTTTGCCATATATATGGATAAGGTTAAAAATCTCAGAGAGAGATTAACAATCTTGCCACATGGGCAGATGTACTGGAGGACTGTCCTATTTTTGTAGCTCTAGAGACCATTTTAGAACAAATCATTTCTCATGACTCTCTTTGCTCAATGGGTTACTGATGTCTTTGCTCTAAAAGAGATACATGGATTTACTCACTGCCAAGTGGGTCTTTTGGCTGCTGCTATACTCAGAATATCTTAACTACACAGCAAGGCTTTACATTGTATTTCAGGATGTCAAGTGAACATTTCTTCTTCTGGAACCTGCAGTCATTTCTTGCTTCAGTTTTCCAAATAGCTGCTAAAGTTTGTCTGTCTTTTGTTAGGAGAACAAGCAATATAGCATCAAGGAAAAGGCTAGTCAATACTGATCCATGGTTAAGGATATTTGTTTTGTGTTTTAAGATTTTGTAACTTACTTATTTAATATTTAATTTTCATTTATTTATTTGGGTGCACCAGGTCTTAGTTGAATCACGTGAACTCTTAGTCAAGACATGTGGGAACTATTTCCCTGACCAGGGATCAAACCCAGGCCGTCTGCATGTGGAGCACAGTATTAGCCACCATTGGAATACCAGGAAATTCCCAAGACGTAATAGTTTTTTTTAGAGAAGCTTTAGGTTAACAGCAAAATTGAGTGGAAGGTACAGGTATTTCCCATATGTTCTCTGCCCCCACACAGGCATGGCTGCCCCCACGATCAACATCCCCTATGCTTGTTACCACTGATGAACATACGCTGACACACCACAATCATCCAGAGTCCATAGTTTACTGTCGGCTTCTCTCTTGGTCTTGTACACTCTAATGGCTTTGGTTATACATGTAATGCCAGGTATCCATTATTATATCATCATCCCATGGGTTAGTTTTATAAATTACAGAAAAACAAGCAACCCAAAAATACACACACAGACTGTTCATTTTCAAAAAGCTAAATTTTATTGCATTGAAAAGTCTAAATTTTATTCTAAAATCATGGCCTTTCTACCTATTTTTTTAAGAAAATATACTTTCTCCTGTGAAAGGATAAAGGCAAAATGAAAATAACGGTACTTAACTTTGTGGGATTGTGTGAGGATTAAACAGGATAATCCATGTAAAATTTGCCACAGTGTCTGGCTAATAGCAAAAAAATTAATAGATGTTATGTAAGATTATTATTATTGTTATTATTCATTGCTTTTTGTAGGTTTTAATTTCTTTTTTTTCCTTTTTTGCTATTGCTATTATTCAAAAAAAAAGACACTGGTTTTTAATTACCTTACTTGGATTAAGAAAAAAGTTTTCAACATCATGTTAGTTCTCCTTTTTTTGTTTAAAACTTAAAATCCAAATATCTGAAAATGATCAGGGGAAGGAAAAGAGACCTAAATTAGACTATTTAGGAGGGTCAAGCACTGGTCCTCCTGGTACAGTGACTATGTAACTGTAATCACATAAGCTTCATGTGATTGAGTATCCTGACTTAGCTAGGTTCACACCAGAATATTTTGGAGTGCCAACACATAAGTATAACACCTCTTAGGGTTTTGTGAAAAGTAAATGGATTTAAAAGTATTAATAAAACCTTTAGAACAATGCCTGGCATATAACACATGTATTAATACATACAAGGTAAACATTAGCTTTTACTATTGTTTTTGTTCCAGGTCTGATATGTAAACAGCCAGTACCCCTTCTATGGTGATTATTGTGTTTACGTGCTCTCTCTTAGTGATATTCTATTCTTAATTTTTTGGTTAGGGCCCAGGATATCAGTTCTAGAGCTATAGTAGATATAGCAGACACTTTACCGTTTGAGCCACCAGGGAAGTCCACAGACATAAGGCTAAAAACCACTAAAATATGAAGACAAACTATTTATATCACTTTAGGAAATGATAAATAGCTTACTTTATATAATTTTCTCATAGAATCACATGGTCGATTGCAACAGACTTTTTGACAAATTACTTATACTGCTTCTCTGGTTACACATTGGAATGGACTATTACATCAAGGTATAAAAACCCCTTCATTGAGGAATTATATATATAGTTATTTGTCTGTGTGGATGTTTCATTTGAGATTCCTCCCAAATTTATAATTTTTGTGGGTATTAAAAGCACAATCATGTTCATTCCTGCTAATAAGATTGAGCTTAATTATCAACAATCCTATATAAGACATTTACTTCCTGCTTGAGATAAATTGTTTCATTCATTATTTTTTGGCAGCCTGCTACATGTTAACTACCCTATCAGGTGACAGTTTCAGTCTTCATAGTGTTCAAGTTCAATGAGGAGACAAATAACCCAAATGTAATAAAACAGAATGTTAAGTGAAGATGACAGGGACATTCCTAGGTTCTATGTGAGCATGGAAGTTTAAATATGGAAGTATCTAAACAGCCTCCTTCTCAGAGCAACATTTAAACTGAGTCTTACAGGATTAGTGAACACTACAGAGGCAAAGGACAATACACTGTGACAAAATCATCTTCGAACATAGCTACTCAACTATCGAGTACTTTTCCTTATGGAATTCCCTCTCCCCTTAATTTTTCAGTGTCTTCTATATGTCCCTAACTCTGAGTGTCCAGGCAAGATTCCATTCGCACAAATCAAATCCCTTTATTCCTCATAAAATTCCCATATGCTCTCAAAATGGTAATTATCTAAAATGCATTTTAAATGTCAATTTATAAAAGAGCAATGCCAAAGCCAAGGGGGAAATGTAGTTCAAAGGCATCAACAAAAATGGAATGATAAAATTACCTCAATATTGAAAAACAATCAAGCTTCATCTCTAAAGCAATAAAATGTGCCTTTAATATCTTGATATTAAAAAATTTTAGAGGAAAGTTTGAAAAGTTGGAGACACAAATTTCTGTTATTAATATCCATTAATATCCATAATATCCATTAATATCCATTGTTTCCTTCTTTGAGGATAAAATCTGGCAGCATGTTTCAAGAGTCATAAAAACATTCATAACCTTTGACCTAATAACCACATGCCCAGGAATTTAAACTACTGTAATGGAATCGTTTTTAAAAAACAAAGAGAAAATGTATATACAAAAATGGTTATGACAAGAATGCTAATATAGTCCTAATTTTTAAAATGTGCATGATTCTGCATTTGGAAAATTGGTAAATTATGATATATTATCTAGAAGGAAATATGAAGCAATTTATTGGTTCATAATAGATTGCTTATTTATTATGATTTATTAAAGATTGCATAATAAATCTTTATTTATTTATAAATATTTAATTAATGGTAATTTTTATAAGTAAATGCTAGTTTTAAATTTCCTTTTACATATGTACATGTATAAATACTTTGACATAAATGTGTAAATATAGTCCAATCCACATTCAATGGGAATTTTTTGTGCACTCTTATTTATTGTTTTACTTACCTTCCTAGTCAACATTTACAAACCCCATCACCCATCTCATCATCTTATCCATGTTTAAAAATCTAGTATATTTTTCCTTTTTTCCATATTCTTATAGCGAAGTTCAGTTCAGTCTCTCAGTCCTATCAGACTCTTTGCAAGCCCATGAATCGCAGTACGTCAGGCCTCCCTGTCCATCACCAACTCCCGGAGTCCACCCAAACCCATGTCCATCGAGTCTGTGATACCATCCAACCATCTCATCCTCTGTCGTCCCCTTCTCCTCCTGCCCTCAATCTTTCCCAGCATCAGGGTCTTTCCCAATGAGTCAGTTTTTCGCATCTAGTGGCCAAAGTATTGGAGTTTCAGCTTCAACATCAGTCCCTCCAATGAACACCCAGGACTGATCTCCTTTAGGATGGACTGGTTGGATCTCTTTGCAGTTCAAGGGACTCTCAAGAGTCTCCTTCAACATCACAGTTCAAAAGCATCAATTCTTCAGCACTCAGTTTTCTTTACAGCCCAGCTCTCACATCCATATGTGACCACTGGAAAAACCATAGCCTTGACTAGATGGATCTTTGTTGATAAAGTAAAGTCTCTGCTTTTTAATACGCTATCTAGGTTGGTCATAACTTTCCTCCCAAGGCGTAAGCATCTTTTAATTTCATGGCTGCAATCACCATCTGCAGTGATTTGGGAGCCCCCAAAAATAAAGTCAGCCACTCTTTCCACTGTTTGCCCATCTGTTTCCCATGAAGTGATGGGACTGCATGCCATGATCTTAGTTTTCTGAATGTTGAGCTTTAAGCCAACTTTTTCACTCTCCTCTTTCACTTTCTTCAAGAAGCTCTTTAGTTCTTCTTCACTTTCTGCCATAAGGGTGGTGTCATCTGCATATCTGAGGTTATTGATATTTCTCCCAGCAATCTTGATTCCAGCTTGTGCTTCTTCCAGCCCAGCGTTTCTCATGATGTACTCTGCATGTAAGTTAAATAAGCAGGATGACAATATACAGCCTTGTCGTACTCCTTTTCCTATTTGGAACCAGTCTGTTGTTCCAGGTCCAGTTCTAACTGTTGCTTCCTGACCTGCAATATAGGTTTCTCGAGAGGCAGGAGACATGTATAACTATGCATAAAAATACAGTTCCATACAAATATACATGTATATGAATTGTCCTCATTTTTTCACCAATATGCAATAAAAATATATCCATATCTCTATATCTTCCATTTCTCACTATATCACTCCAAGTCAACTTATATAGTTCTAACTAACCCCATTTAATTATTGTTTACTATGACATGATGTGTTTTATCAAAATTTTTGAAATCAGTAACTCTATTTGTACATTAACTTTATTTCAATCTTTACCCTCTATTGTTGCAACTTTTATCAGTCCAGTTCAGTTCAGTCGCTCAGTCGTGTCCGATTCTTTGCGACCCCATGAATCGCAGCACGCCAGGCCTCCCTGTCCATCACCATCTCCCGGAGTTCACTCAGATTCACGTCCATCGAGTCTGTGATGCCATCCAGCCATCTCATCCTCGGGCGTCCCCTTCTCCTCCTGCACCCAGTCCCTCCCAGCCTCAGAGTCTTTTCCAATGAGTCAACTCTTCGCATGAGGTGGCCAGAGTACTGGAGTTTCATCTTTAGCATCATTCCTTCCAAAGAAATCTCAGGGTTGATCTCCTTCAGAATGAACTGGTTGGATCTCCTTGCAGTCCAAGGGACTCTCAAGAGTCTTCTCCAACACCACCGTTCAAAAGCATCAATTCTTCGGTGCTCAGCTTTCTTCACAGTCCAACTCTCACATTCATACATGACTACTGGAAAAACCATAGCCTTGACTAGACAGACCTTTGTTGGCAAAGTAATGTCTCTGCTTTTGAATATGCTATCTAGGTTGGTCATAACTTTTCTTCCAAGGAGTAAGCCTCTTTTAATTTCATGGCTACAGTCACCATCTACAGTGATTTTGGAGCCCAAAAAGATAAAGTCTGACACTGTTTCCACTGTTTCCCCATCTATTTCCCATGATGTGATGGAACCGGATGCCATGATCTTTGTTTTCTGAATGTTGAGCTTTAAGCCAACTTTTTCCCTCTCCACTTTCACTTTCATCAAGAGGCTTTTTAGTTCCTCTTCACTTTCTGCCACTTTCTGCAAATTTTATAAATATCAACTAAGAACAAGAGTTTTTATTCCAATGAGAGAGATTCTCAGATATGATATCTTTGGTCAAAGTATATGTGTTTATAGTTTTAATAGGTCTTGCCAGGTTGCATTCTAAGCTATGGTGATAATTCACATTTCTACCAGCAATGTACTCCCTGCTTTTCAACTTTTTGGCAGTCTTAATGACATTCATTTTTACTCTAACATACATTTCCTTCTTTATATATTTGAGCATATTTCCCTTTATTGGCCATTTATATTCATTTTTCTAGAATTTCCCATTTACTTTTTTTTAACATTGAGATATAGTAAAATTCACAAATCTTATGTGTACTGCTGGATGAAATTTTGGATAAGCAAATACCTTCCAGATCAAGATGCAAAATATTAACAACATCTGAAAAGGATTCCATGTACCCTTTTGCCAACAATACAAACTGCTCCCTTACTCCATCCCTAGGTCATTCCTCTGATATCTGTCACCTCAGGTTAATTTTGATTGTTCTTGAACTTCATGTAAATAATTTTATAGAGCAAACTCATTATTTTTCTACTTTTTACTCAGTGTTACAATTATGAATTTGATTATATTGTAGGGAGTGGAAATAATTCCATCTTTTCCTTGCTTTTCATATATGGGTGTTCTACAGTTTATTTAAAAATTCAAATCTTTTCACCTTGAGGCTATTGTGAATAAAGCTGTTAAAAGATACATTGTTTTATGTGTCTTTTGGTAGATATACACAATCAATTCCCCTGGGTATATACTATGCTGAGATCTACTGGGCCATGAGGTATACAGGTTTAGCTGCTGCAAAATAGTTTTCCAGATAGGTTGTTGAACTAATTTATATTTTCACAAAGAAAACATGTAAGTTCTACTTGTCTCATTTTCTAGTACATATGCAGTACTAATCGACAGTCTTTTTAATTTGGCCATTTGGGTGTATGTGAAACTGGATCTCATTTGGTTTTAGTTTGCATTTCCTTGGTAAGTAATGATGTTGAGCTTTATTTCGTGCCCTTGTTGTCTTTCTGAAGTCAATTTTATAAAGTGCCTATTTAAAGCCTTTGTCCATTTTGTAAAGAGAATATCTGTCTTTTAATTAATTATTACAATACTCTTTGTGAATTCTGGGTTCTTGCCATTTTGGATATATGTATTATGAATATCTTCTCCCAGTGTGTGGCTTCCTTTTCAGTCTTTCAATGACATATTTTGAAAAACAGAAGTCTTTGATTTTAATGAAGTTCAATTTATCAATTTACCAATCTTTTATTATATAGTTCATGCTTTTTTGTATCCTATTTAATAAAACCACAATAGCTCAGTTGGGAAAGAATCCGCCTGCAATGCAGGAGACCTCGGTTCAATTCCTGGCTTAGGAAGATTTGCTGGAGAAGGGATAGGCTACCCACTCCAGTATTCTTGGACTTCCCTAGTGGCTCAGCTGGCAAAGAATTTACCTGCAGTGTAGGAGACCTGTGTTCAGTCCCTGGGTTGGGAAGATCCCCTAGAGAAAGGAAAGACTACCCCCTCTAGTATTCTGGCCTGGAGAATTCCATGGATTGTATAGTCCATGGGGTCACAGAGTCAGACACAACTGAGCGACGTTCACTTTCCTTCTGCAAGTTTTTTATTTTGTCATTTATATTGAGAGCTTTGATCCACCTTGAACAGAATTTTTTGTAAGGGATCAAAGTTTATTTTTTCCATATACATATCTAATTGTTCCATGATCATTTATGGAAAAGATCATCCTTTTCCTCTTGAAATAGCAAGAGGAAATAACAAATATCCTTGTAACAAATCAGGTATGGGGATAGAACTTTTCTGCAGTCTGTATTTTTTACAGTTGGACAACTTTTTATCCTTTGGTAAATATCACACTCTTAGTATCTTTTTAGTAAGTCTTGATATGTAGTAATGCATAGATTCTTAAATTTTGTTTTATTCCTTAAAAATTGCCTGTCTGGGAAAAATGGACATTTTTTTAAAATTCCCTGGTAGCTCTGCTGGTAAATAATCTGCATGCAATGCAGGAAACACTGGTTTGATTCCTGGTCCAGGAAGATCCCCTGGAGAAGGAATAGGCTACCCACTCCAGGATTCATGGGCTTGCCTGGTGGCTCAGATGGTAAAGAATCCTCCTGCAATGCAGGAGACTTGGGTTCAATCCCTGGGTTGGGAAGATCCCCTGGAGGATGGTAACCCACTGTAGTATTTTTGCCTGAAGAATCCCCATGGACAGAGGAGCCTGGCCAGCTACAGTCCATGGGGTCACAAAGGGTCTGACATGACAGAACGACTAAGCACAGCACAGCATAGTTGATTTACAGTACTGTATTACTTTGAGGTGCTCAGCAAAGTGATTTAATCTTTTTATCGATTATACTGCATATAAACATTATTATAAAACAATGGCTATATTTTCCTGTGATATGCAATGGATCCTTGTTGCTTATCTATTTTATACATAGTCATTAGTATTCCATACCCCATATACCTATTTTACCCCTCCCA